>JASSUY010023253.1:0-18315 GCA_032466535.1 Forpus xanthops
CTCCTCTGGACTTGTTCCAACAGTTCCATGTCCTTTTTATGTTGAGGACACCAGAACTGCACACAATATTCCAAGTGTGGTCAATATTCAGCACTACAGTATCAAAACACTATACAGTCAATTAATTTCTTTTCACCCATCAATAACAAGATGGTAGCTTTTTTTTAGCCTCACTGCGCAGAGAATTGAATCCAAGCAACATTAAGGTATATAAATATTGGATGCCCACTTAGAGATGTTTTAGTTCAGAATTTTTGAAGTATTCTGCAGCATGTTCTATCTTCAAAGACCAGATCCTCCTAACTTTGATGCTAGCTCTGTTCTACTGACGATTAGATGTCTTGAATGAGCATCACAGGGTCAATGAAGAAGCTAAAACTGCTGGAACTCGCATGAAAACTTGGGTTAGGCAATTTTTCTAGACTTCTGTGGTAACCTTGGGGCTGAGGCAGATGGTAGAATTAAGTTTTGCTGGGACATGCTTTAGCTGGAAAACTAAGATTTGAGTCTCTGAAATTGCTTGCCTCATTTACAGCTCATGGGGTCTACAGGTGATAATATCTCCTTTTATCTCACATTCTTCTCATTGACAGATTTGGGGTCCAGTTTTTTTCTTCCCTTAGTGAACTGAAATGTGAAATAATCAATGTACAAATATGATACTAAATGCAGAATAGTATCACTTAGGCAGGTTTTTGGTTTTTATTCCCTTTACTCAAAACACTTTGTTTACAACATCTCTGGAATAAAGGCAATTTCTGAAAATAAGACATGACTTTAACTGAATCCATACTGTTGAAGCCTGTCAGCTTCATGGGCCCCAGGCTTGTGGCAGATACCCAAGAAAAATGGGCAGAAAAGGGAAAACTGTTTTTTGATTTTCTGTGAAATGCCGGCAAAAGCTACTTCTAAAACTGCTGAGTGGAACTCAGTGTCATGTTATCTTATGAGAAAGTCAGTTTCTGTTAGATCTGCAGTTTTGGAAACTATGATTTCCTTTGTTGTCCTGCTTCAATTTTGACCAAAATTAAGTGTGAAAAAAAAAATTAATCCTCGAAACCAGGCACTGTTTTTCATCTAGCTCTAAGTGTCACTTTAGTAGGCTTATGTCACTATAAAATTTATTTGAGTCTCTTGGGTGGAGAATAGAGGAACAGAACAGAGTCTATCAAAATGAACAAGAATGCTCACCTGGAACTAGACTAACATAACAATTCAAAAAAAAAGAAAAAAAAAAAAAAAGGAAAAAGTTATAATAAGCATGAGTGATTTTTTTATGACAGTTTAATTTGCACGGTTCTCTGTGTTTTGTTATTGTTACATAAATCAAGACAAACCATTCCTGGGGTACCTAAAATCCAGATAAAATAGAGACAGTAGTGAATCTTACAAAAAGTCTGTTTCCATGATATAATCCTATATTTTTCCCATAAAATTAACAAATATATAAATACAGGGTGACGTGGATAAGTAAAAGGGAATGGCCCTGGCATGAACCTTTATATGTGTGCAGTTGCTACCTGAAGGGGGAACCATGAGATTCTCTGTCTTCAGTTGGAGTTCTTGCCAAACCAAATTTTGCTGCAATGTCTTTTGCTTCCACCACCAATACTTCAGCATTTTCTCTCCTTGCTTGTTTTGGCTTAGGCCAGTGTAATGTCTTGAAGTGCCAGTCACGTTTTGTCGATTAGTCAACTGTTTGAATCAGAATACTCTCAATGTATTTCTTGATGTGGATTAACTGCATTTACTCTGTCTTATCATATGCCATTGTAAATCCGTAAACTACTATAAGGTAGTTAAAACAACCAAAATTATCCCACAGAAAGTAAGTGAGGTTAATTTGCTATTTTAGGCAATGTCTGTAATCATGTTTTCAAGAGACAGAAGAAACTTAACAAAACTACTGCTTGTTTTCTGTCAGGCACCCAGTAAGTTATACCATGCTGAAAGTTTTGCCTGTGAACTGCAGTACTAACTCATGTAATTTAATCTAGAGTTCTTGGTAATCTTTGATAATGGGGAAAGTTCAGTCTTTCCCCATTTTGAGCAGTCTTGCTTAGCCGTGTAACTAAACCAACTTTCTCATTTTATTTTTAGTTAATTAATTGTTAGAGCTTGTTCCTGGAGGGGTTTTTTTGTTGTTTTGTTTTTTTTTTTTTTTTTTACTGTGCTTCCAGCATTTCTTTATTTATTAGACAATAAATTAATCATATGTAGAGTACTAGATCAGTTATTTTCCCTTGGTAGAAGTGTTTTTATTACCAAAAGAAAGAACCCAACAAAATTTGTAAGTTACAGCTGACTGTTTCACAACTGCAAGTTTTATAAACCTTTATCCTCTGGCATTTCCTGAGCTGATGTGTCAGTGTTCTGAGGATTCACATCTGGCTTTTTTGGTCACGTAAGCTTACAGCTCATGCAACTTTCAGTATCTATTGTCTGGTCTAAGCTTTATAAAACAGCTAGGTGGGAGAACTGCAAACTACTCTAATGTCACCTTTGTCTGCTCAAATGACAATTATGCTCCTCAATAAAAGGTAATCATCAAAATGAAATTTAAAACCCCCAGAGGATATAATGATTTTAATGTTGTAATGAAAGCCTTTCATCTCACTTCTAGGCATAAGTTGCCTGAATCAACTATGAATTAATTCACTTGCTGTTAAAAAGTACAGTATGTGTAGAAATTTCACATGCAAAACTATATTTTCACTGCAGAAAACTGTAGATTTTTGGAAATGATTATAGCAATATATATGAAGAAGAATGCAAGAACTGGTGATCTTGAAGGGGGCAAAATCCAGCAGATATTTTCAAAGGTCATTTGGCACAGGCACTTGGCATCGCCCTCTACGTAAGATGCAATGTTGCTCAGTGCTTTCCTTTATTACCCAGAAAGGGAATTTATTGCTTATGGTACTGTTGTATCACCAGCCCAGTGACTAGAATATCAACACAAAATATCAAAGCTCTGCTTTCAGTCTTCTGTCTTTCTGGAGGCACATAGAGAAACTATTTCCCACCTCTTAGCAGGGAGCCCAAAACCCTACGCCTTTCTGGCTTTCAGTGGCAGCTTCATTTTCTGAAGCTGTGGCTGTGTTCAATCTCAGTATACTAAAAAGAGATCATGAGTTATATGTCTTTATAGCTTTGTGGTTTGGATTCTCACACAGGTTTTTAATTCCTGTGATGAGGACTGTTTATACATTTTACAAGAAATACTAATTAGTAAAAATGCTTTGCAAATCCAAGTCCTTGGACCATATACAAAAACGTAGGTGTCCTCTCTTTGGGGGAGTGACCACAGAGCAGCATGCTGCTTGTGGCTTTTGCTAAATGTCATGACTGCTAGCATGCTCTATAGCCAAAATGCTGACAACAGCTCATATACAAAATTTTCAGCAAAAAAGTCAGTGGAAGGAAGCATTCAGAAAATAAATATGTTTTTAAGACTGAAGAGACAGGAGGGCATTGTAACTTTATTTCCAATCACAGAAAGCAGCAGAAAACATTGTGGCTTACATCCAGGGCTGTGAGAAAGAGATGACAGGAGCAATTAGGGATTAGGGATGGCTCAAGATGCAAAAATTGGATCTGGATTAAGACTTCAGGGACCCCAGAATTGGTTTGAAGTTGCTCACATATGTGTCTGTGGTTTTTGGCTTGAGATATTTTTTAGTTAGAAGAGAGGATAAAAGGACAACTATAACAGCAATAAAAAATGTAGGATGAAATGAAGAAATGGAAGCAGTGACAGCAACCATGAAAAAAGAAAAGACTGTTACTTTGGTATGAATAAGGACATAGACTACTGAGGAGAGACAGAAGTGGGGAGTTAAAAAAAAATAGGAAAAAGGATAGCTGCAATTCTGTAGATGATTTGTAGAGCTGTAAGAATTGCTAAGGCCCAGAAATAAAGTCATTTGAGGTATTAATATGGGAAAGACAGTGTTTGTTTGCTGTCTCCTTGATTTCCAACCTACCCAGCTGATTTTACCATGGATTTAACCTCTGTTGTTAGTACTCATAGGCAATAGATAAGAGTGACTGGAACCTGAAAAAACCCTGAGAGAATTCAATAAAGGTGTGGGTTTGATGGGAAAAAGCAGGTATGAAATGGCAAAATTGCAAATCTAGATGTAAAATGAACCTGAAGGCAAAAAATCACTGATATTAGATTAGTCATTCTGTAGAAACAGAGATTTTATCTGTCTATTTGAATGTAAAGCTCTTGTTAAAGTTATTTGTTGAATCATAGCATGTACAAAAATAAATGCAACACTCAATTTAAGCTCAATATTTGTGTAAGACAAAGATGTTTATAGAAAAGTGGCAGTGGAACGAGAGTGATGTTTAGTGGCTGATAAAGTGTTATCTTCCACCTTGTTCCACAAGGAAGCATAACAGAAGTCCAACATTCATTGTGAGCAATGATTTAATCTACATTTCCTTAAAAAGGATTCCGCTCAAATCCTTTTCATCATTTCTATGATAGCTTTGAAAATGAGATTTAAAAGCCCTGAACCTAAGATATTAAAAAAAAATAAAAAAAATAATTGAAAATAATTGAGATTATTTTAAGTTGGAGTTTGCTTTTTTTTTTTTTTTTTTTAAACGGATTTAAACTAAATATTGTTTGGATTTAAAGCTTAATTTGTAAGCATTGGAATAAACTGCAGAGATTTCTCTCTCTTCAAGGACAAGTGAACTGTAGGTGTGCAAGTCTGAGCTGAAAATTTGTTCTTCAGTACTGTGATTCTTGAGCTTTGATTTCATTTACTTCTTTGCTTTCTTATATGTTTTTACTGGAAAAAAAACAAAACAAAACAAAATAACAAATCCCCTGTAAATCAGTGATGGACTTTTTTTTCATATTTCATATACTGTGAGATAATCCATTGGAGGAAACATGGAAAGAAAAGAACTGCCACTTTCATACTGCCTAGACCACTAGATGATATTGTTTGAGGTAGAGATGCCTGGAAGCATGAGCAGCTTCTTCCTATGTCACTCATGGTTTTTATTGACATTTGCAGAAATGCATGGGTCGTGTTTAATAAGGACTTTGTGGTGTTTACACTTTCTTCACTGGGTTAGGCATGTCTTTTAAAATCTACTGTTCAAAATCTTTTGTTGCTAATCAGGACACATTTTCTTTTTGTTGACTGTCACATTAGGAAAGAAATTGCAACAATATGAGGGAAAGTATGAATTTTCCTTATGAAGTAATTTAGGACTCTACTTCTTTTCCAACTATGTTTTTTCCCCAAAAATGCATTGATAGTATTACTATGAAAGAACATGAATACTCCAGTAAAATCCGTACCTTCCTTGAAGTCAGTAGGATTTCCACCACTGACCTAGAATTTGCTCAGGATTTTCTTCTGGGTCATTGGTATTAAAGATAGAAATAGTACTCTAACTGGTTACTTCAGCTGTAGAATGACTCAAGGCCCCTGCTGATTCTCTCATGCTGACATTTCTGTGAGAACCAGAACTGAGAAGACTGTCTGTGGCTTTACACATGAAGCTCTGGATAATGTTTCATCTCTTTACTTAAGCATTTATGAATGCATGAGCTGGCCCTTTATAAATAAAATTATGTATTTTGAAATATAGAGAGGGTTTTGTGGAAAAAAGAAAGCCTTTGCATAATTGTACTTTGGTTGGGGATTTCAGAGTGAACATGTAAAAGGTGGAAATATTACCAACAGGAAATCCTCAAGTAGATGCCTGAATTACATGGTTAATTTGAGTCATCCAGAGCACAAATTGTAACAAAGTTCAAAAGTAGCAAAGTGTTGCTAGACAATTATCAAATTCCTCTGTTTACAGTCAAGTTCCATACAGGAATAAGTGACACCTAACAAATTATAAATATTAGTATTTTGTAAGATGACATTTTGTGTGACCTTCCTTTAATAGCACTTTTAATCTCAGTTCAGAACTCTAAAAGCTGGACTGCCTGCATTGTAAGGATTAATTATTGAATTTTCATCTTAAAAGTTAATTCATAATGTCTTTCTCATTGGAACAAGCCCTTGGAGTTGTAAGTCTTAATTTATATTTTAAAGGAATTGCTAGGGTAAAGATGGGAAACCAGCCTTACTGACTGTCAGCTTGATCTTGTTTCCAGCTCCTCGTAAAAGAACTGGTAAGTGTGGTCTCAGGACTCTTCCACCAGTGCTCTGCGCATCTGATGTTCATGCCCAAAGTTAATAAATATTAGATAATCACCTATGTGGATGACAAGAGTAATTAGCTTCAAGAACAAGGCCAGTACTGAATGGAGATGAAAGCTGTAGGCTTGGGGAGCCTGGACACTTAAAGTTTATGAACTGCCTTATAGTCTGCAGAGTACCTCTCCAAGCATTTGAATGTCCCTGTGTGCATCCAGCCCACATGAACAGGGTGATTGTTCCCATCATGCCTATTTGAAGAAACCACTCTCTGAATGTAGGATTTCTTGAGCCTTATTGATAAATTTTGAGCTTTTTGTGAGATTCAAGAGCCAGGATTGGACAGGTTATTTCTGAAGGCACAAGCCCCAACATTTCAGAATTAAATTTCAGAAATTTTTTTGAGTCTCATTTTTCATGTTTGAAAATTAGACATTTGTAGGAAATGCAGGTGGTATAGCATGAAGAGTTTGGAGGGGGTTCTGTGGAACTTTTTGAAGGATAAATTGCTTTATTAATTCAATGAAAACATTGCAGTGATATTTTTCATCACTAGAATTCTTATTGAGAGCTGCCACAAAGTAAAAAATAATCTATCATATGCTGTAGATTTTGAAACAATCTTAGCCATTATAAAGTAAGTCTTTATAGTACTGGCTTTGCTATGTGAATATTAAGTTCGCCTGCTTCTTTTAAATAGGGCATTTTGGCACAAATTGTTGTAAAATATGATCTATAGGCACACTGTACAACATATGACTGTCCAGGCACACCACTAAGATGTGTATCTGTAGATGTATAAGAAGGAATGCTCTACAGAATGACTCTCTGGCCTTGTTTAAGTCATTTGATGCTTTAATCATTAAATTTAGGAAAGTAATTAAAAAAAACAAAACAAAACCAAAGCCACACAATGATACATAAAAGCCAACCTAATTACTTTTTCTCTAGTATGACTGAGTACAGAGTAGATCTACAGTTTCTACAGTTGAAATAGCAACTTCTGGATAAATAAGGTCTTTCTAATGTCATGTATTGATTGCACGAATTATTACTGTTAATAAAGAAAACTTTTTGCTAGAATTATATAATTGTAACTTATTAATTTACTTGAGAAATATTATACAGCCAGGATGCGATATGTGTGCTGAAATTTATCATAGTAAATAACTATTTTTTTTTCAAGTTTTACCCCACATCTCTTTCCTTTTTAGTTAAAACATCACAGATATTTTTTGAAAAGACTAATATGTATTTGAATGTGGCATAGCAATATTTAGTCTAATCAGCTTAGGAGCTATTTTAGAATATAATTCGAATTTTTTATACATTAGTTATCATGGAAAACTGTAATATACAGCCATATATTTCTATTAGATATAAGAATTTGTCTCTTTGTTGTCCAATTATTTTAGAAATTACTAATAACTATTAAAAATGCAGTTACTAGCTGCAAGCTTGTCTGAGAAATCCACTAGAAAGGGGGCATTTGCCGGCTTCTGGATGCCTACTTGTGATCCTTGCAGTGTCATATCCTTTTTGGCTTTGAAATGAGCCTGGGACTCACAAACTTGCTGAAAGAGGACAACCTTTGTAGACAAAATGCCTTGTGAAAGAAGGACAGGAAATTAATTTGACCATGAAATAGTGATGTAAAAACATCAACCAGATAAAGAGAAATTTTCTCCAGCATGGAGAAATGTATAATTCAACTGTACAACTTGATGTTATCATCTGACAGGGAAGTGATCTTTAATGTAGAAGATTAGACAGCAAATCCGTCAAACCCATCTGTTATGACATTTGGTTTACTTAAGATCCATATTCTCTGCAAGTTCATAGAACTGGCTCAAGTTACCAGGAATGAACTATATTACAAGTAGCGCACAAATATTGTTCTAATCACTGGAGCATTCAAGAAAAAATAATTTTAGAACTTTAGTAACTACTTATTGCTGGCAACTAATATTTTTAAGGTAACTAATAAAATTATTCTTGTGAACAATAACAATTACCAAGAGATGGGTATTTACTTGCAAAAATATTGTGTCAGGATCTTTTTGGGACATTGTAGAAGTGTTGCTGTTGTAGTGTATTTAGTTTTGTACTACTTGTATATATCTGATGCAATATCTGTGCTATTAATTTGCAATTACAAAAATTGCATAAGAAACAGAGACTTTCAAGTTATGTGAATGAGTCATCTCAAAAACCACTATTTTTCTGAATTTGGTTCAAGACAGCCCGCACCAGGATGAACTCAGAGCATATCAACATCTGTAAAAGATCTTGAGTACGATGAATTTGTTAGTCTAAAGCATTTGTTGGTCTGTAGAGAATACTGATCTTTGATTTCCAAAAACTGGGCTTTTTTTTTTTTCCTCTAACTATGAGACATAAAAAGAGAAAGATCAAGGAGGATTCAGCACTTCCATAATAGGATTTATCCTTTATAATATGATTTCTTTTTTTTTTTTTTTTTTATTCTGTATATTTTTTTCCCTGTGATTGACTATTCCAGGAGTTCTTTAGAGAAAACCAATTGGGTTTTAATACTGCAAACATGTATTAACATGTTTAACAATATGTACATGGGTGGTCACTCAGTTTTCTAAAACTCAGTGAATGAAAAAACAAACCCAGCACGTCTCTTGAACTACAAAGATGTAGCATAAGAACGATGTCTTCCTAACCAAAAGTTCTTAAATATTGCAGAGTCTTTGCCTGCATGTGGATAAACCAGCATAAGATCTAACACCTATTTTGATTTCATAGATGTTGTAAGTGTGAAAAGGAAAAAATTAATTCGTAAAAGACATGAGATTGGCAATTGCACGAAAGAGCTCCAGATAGCAAGATTTTAACTGCAATGTAGAATTCAAACATGATGACATCCTGAGCCAAGCTCAGTCTTAAGCATATGAAACAGCCCTTCTTCTCTGGGTCTGCAGATGAAAGAGTCATGAACAGCACGGAGGTAGCAGCTGAGACATCAACATGCATACAGGGACAGGGTGAGGGTTACCGTGGCACAGTCAACACCATATGGAGTGGGATCCAGTGCCAGCGGTGGGATTCCCAGTTTCCTCACCAGCACAACGTTACTCCTGAGAACTTCAAGTGCAAGTAAGTAGATGCATGTTGATATTGCTGCAGTGGTAAAAGAGCTTAAAAAAAGAGTTTGCAAAGGTTTAGAAATTCATGCCACCAAAGTAAACTATAGGATCCAAGTCCTTTCTCTGTGACCTGATGCTTTCACTCTGCTTGCTGATGCTGAAAACTATTTCAACATCGGAAAATCAGTTATTCAGATGTCAAAATATTAATTTTACATGAGCTTGCGTGAAACTGTAGAAGGTTTTTTTTATGAACTTCTCTTCAAAAGTAAATTCAGTATATTTTAATTGATCGTGAAGTGTATGGATATTTTCCAAACTGGGATCTAAATCCCAGCAGTGCTGGTACACACTATTGTTTTTCTTTCATGGAGGTAAGTACTTGTTCTCAGTTTCATTACTAACTTTAACTTAATATTTCCTAGATGCTACCTAAGTGTAATCTCCTTGACAACACTTGTTGTTATCTTTTCAATTCTTTTTCTGTCTCATTACTAAAGGCAACTTACATGAATACAGCTGCTTTTACCCAAAGGACCACTAATCATCTAGCCTTTCTGTACAGTACATAAACTCCCAGGAAGTGAATAACCTATTTCTTTTATGTAGTTACTTTAGTCATGTTCTTTCACTCCTTTTTTTCATTGAACATAGAGGAAACCTAGCTGACCAGCATGGACACAATGCCTGGCTTGTGCTAAATGTCTTTATCAATGGCTGAATATCAGTTTGAGCTTGTGCTGGAGTTTAATGGTGCCAAACTCTCAAAGAAAATATTCCAGCCTGAGTCCAAATTATCACCCTAACAATAGGTTGTTTGAGCAAAACAGGTTTGTTGTCTTAATTCTTTCACTGTTACTGTTCAGTTTATCAGTCAAATACTGTGCATTTTATACATGTAATGAAAATGTATTAATCATAATTATAATGGAAAATAGGACTGATCCAGCCCCAGAACCACCTTGAATTTACCTGGAAGTTAGCACTTAAGCCTGATCCCACAGATTTTTCTTAGACAAAACACCACTTAAAATTGTGCTGTACCTGGGTAACACTGAAGGATTAGGCCCTAAAATCATACAGTGTTCCTAGCAGCGTAGAGAGGTTAATATTAGTACTGTTTATTCAGCTGATGCTGCATGAGCAAAATCAACAGAACCACTGGTATAACTTCAAAACTCACATGAGTAAGGATTAAGGTATTAGGCTCATTTTTTTTTTTCTGTAGTCTGTTATCAGTAAGTGCTGCAGATGGAAAAACAGGATGAAATATGGAGATGCACAGAACCTGGCAACAACTGTCAGAGGATGGGAAAATGAAACTTACAGTTAAGAGGTTTGACTATTTCAAGTGAGCTGCAAGAGACATTTAAAGATGTTCCCTTGTGACCAACTTTGCTTTAAAGGCAACAGCTGTATAGAATTTCTGCAGACATTTTTTTTATGTTCCAAGATTCAGTCTCTTAAATGAATTGCTGACAGTCTACAGGACTCCATTTCTCTAAGCTCAGCAGAGCCATTCAAAGTACAGGGAATTTTAAGCACTTTGGTAATGTTTGTATTTAAAAGCACTTGTAATGGATTGCAGGTGCATGTTGGCTTGCATGCAAATTTTCACTGAGAATCTTGTGCAAAAATAACTATATTGAAAATATTTTTAATCTTCAAATTAAATCTATCCAGTCAAAACATAGATCCTCTGAAAATTAATTCCCATGACCATATTCTTATTTTTTTTGACACTGTGTTCTTACTGGTTCCTCATCTCCTTGCACTGGACACTGATCAGTAATATCGGATCTTAAGGAGCTTATATTGTTGCTAATTCATGATAAAATTGTTGCTAATTCATGCTAAAAAACAATAGAATGCGTCAGTGGTTTTAAGTTATCCTCATTGTGAGCTAACATATTTATTTTTACAGGGATTTGAGGGAGAACTACTGCAGAAATCCAGATGGATCTGAATCACCCTGGTGTTTTACCACTGACCCAAACATCCGTATTGGTTATTGCTCCCAGATTCCTAAGTGCGATGTATCAAATGAGCAAGGTAACAGAGGAAAGGTCGATAACATGATTTTTAGTGAATGCTGTATTGTTCCAAATGGCAGCTAGGCAGACTTGAAAAATAGAGAAGTTGGTCTCAGTGCATCTGTATTACACCTGTGTAGCTCTGCTTTAGCTTTATTTGCATATTTGTGATTCATCATGGTGTAAATGAGATTCACTTCTCAGTTCATGTTTCGATTCCAACAGGGAAAGCTGCAGCAAAGATTTGTTATTGGGTCTGGTTTTTAGACAAGGTAAATCAGTGTGCCATTTTATATTAACTGGAGATCCATTTTATATTAACTGGAAATCTTCTCCACTCTCTGACCTTTCTTAATTTGAAAGCCCTTTTCCCAGAGCTAAGACTATTTCCTTGGTTTACAGTCTATTTATAATTGCATATGAGGCCACCAAAAGCAATTTTTTAGACGTATTTTTTTTATGTATTCCCTTGTCTATAAGACATTGAGCTGAAAGAAAACCACATGGGACTTCACATATAACCTCTTAGATTCAAGCTGCTATCTCTGCCTGTAAAGTCCACTCCAAGTCTTCAGGCAAATATTTTTCCCATGAGGTCTTGGTAATACTCTAAGGTTTACTGTTGCATCCTGAGAACTGATGTCAATCACAGCATAAACTAAGGTTAGGGCATCAGACCTATGACCCTACATTAGGTTGCATTAAGATCTCCACCTTTAAATTCTAGCCTTTATTTTCACTTAAAATTTGAAAAAGTTGCAGTTGCAAAAGTCACTCAGAGAAAGAATTAAGCTTTGTCTTTCATTTTGTATTTTCTGTAAAGTATCAATTATCCAAAAGTAAAAATACTGATGAATATGAAATGAAATACTTTATGCAAAAAGTCTTTATAGTTCTGATCATTTTAAACAATCGTCTTGAAAAGTCTCAGAAAGGCTTATGATAAAAGCTTATGAATTAAACATGACTTCTGCTGGAGCGAACAGGCAAGTTTCTGAATCACATTAAAATTAAAGTCATGTTGATTTTTTTCTTTTGCCAAAGTAGAATTTAAGTCTAGGATTATATACTCTTGCCAGTATCCAGAAACTACATAAAGGTAAGGTTTTTCAAATAGCCTGAGTGCCTGTTTTTTTTTAGGATGGCAGAATAGGGGGCATTTTTGCTCTGTTTTGTACACAGCAGCTCCTGGCAACTTTCAGAATATTCTGTGTGACCATTTTAAATTAACCATAAACTATTTATGAAAGAAATTTTTCCAGTTTATCTAAGTAAGTCAAAGTTTAAAATGCTACTGTTTTAGGAATGAAGGCCTCAAGTAGGACATTATGTATTTAACTGGGAAAACTTTCTCCCATTTTCTTTCTGATGTGATTTACACAGTTGACTGATTTATACTGTATAGTGTTTGCTAAATATAACACTTGTCTTTAATTATTTGGATTACTGATGGAAATGAGGAATTTTCTCTTCAAAGTTACACAATTACCTTCCACTTCTTTTTGTCTCAACATCCTTTGTTCAGATTGTTATCGTGGCAATGGAAAGAGTTACATGGGGAACCTATCCAAGACAAGATTTGGGCTAACTTGCTCCACATGGGACAAGAATATTGAAGACTTACGTAGGTGTGTACATATGAAACAAAAAGAGATGGTTCAGTGAGTCCTGAATAAATACTGCCTCCAGATGGCATCTCTTTTTCTTCTGCAGTGATTCTAAAATAGCCCCTTATGCCCTGGAGCTTTTAATATGTTTTTTTTTTTTTTTCTTTAAATGTATTACACAACATGTCTTTGTTCAGGCTAACCACTAATTGCAGGCTTTGGGATGTTTCTTAATGTTTAGTTTACTGGCCTGGTTTACCAGGCCTTACTTTGTCCTTGAAAGTTTTGTTCTATGAGAGAATAACAGGAATGAAGTAGGAAACGATTATCTCATCGATCTGATCTCATAGCTCATGCTGCTTGAAGCAGGAGGTTGGACTTTAAACTACCTAAGTTCCCTTGCAGCATGAAATTGAAACTTGAGACTATGATCTAATGATGCTGACATCAAATGACATGAAAGGAACTTGTAGTTTCTGTTGTTTATCATATTCAAGTAGTGGAAATGGCAAGTTACTTTATTTGTTAATGTAAAAAATGAATCAGCAATAAGTACAAAAGAAGCTGTGAGTTTTTAAGACTTTCTTGATCAAGTGCTGTCTTTGCTGGTTCAGAATAGTAAATCAGTAAATGACATGAAGAAGGACTTCCACATACTGCACGAAGAGATTCATCAAAAATTTTCTATGTATGAGATATGACACACATTAATGTCTCAGATGGAAACAGTTTTTCCTTCATTTTCCTTTAGTTTCTGACGCAGATGTGATTATTTCAGTATTACCTTTGGTACTTGTTGAGTTAGTGCTCGTTATCACCACAGTCGTAGTGCCCAGCATATTGCCCTCTGGAATTTGGCTGTCCCAGGGCCAGAAGCAAAATACATATTCCAGCATGCTGTCCATGTAAGGGAGGAAGAGGTTTAAGATCATGCATTCTGAGAGCTTTAATAAGTCTTCAGTTCGCTGGGAATGAGACTGGACGCTTGGTGCAATTGCTTTCATATAGTCTTGAGCACAGATCAGCCTTTCTTCTCTTATTCCCACAATTTTTCCATCTGGGAATGTCTTTGGGGAGTTACCTGTCTCACTGCAGCAGTTACTCTAGTTATGGGTGTGCTGGAGGCAGCATGCATGGATTATTATGATCTGAAAAAGTGAGTACAGCTATAAGTTAGGAAACCTGTGTCTATCTGATAAGCCAGAAATAAACAGATTTCTCTGCTTCAGTTTTTTACCCCAAATTTTCTCCTTTAAAAGTGCCTCATGTCAGTGCAATTTAGGGGACCTATTGTTGCAGTTGTCTGAGCCATTCATCCTTTTCCTTGCCTGCTGCTCAGTCTGCCTAACTTTCTTGTGTTTGTCTTTACTTTGCCTAAGATTCATCTTTCTTTGCAGATTCAGTGCTCCCTTGTAGTAGCTGTAAATCTGGAGGAAGAAGGTACCTGTGCTCCCAGAGAGGCCTGCAGATTTGTGAGGGCAGCACATATTCTCTTCTAATCAGTATAATGATCCCTGCTGAGGGTGTTCATGGATTTTAGCTTTAATGGGAGACCAATAAACCTCCCAGCTGTCCAATGGACACAGAACTTAAAATATCAACTAGAGAAAACTTGGACCCAGATGCAGCAAATATTTGGATTTCATTTTCCCTTTGATTTTAACCAGCTCTAAACCCTGACCTGTAGACTTCTCAATCAGCTAATATTACAATGTGGAGCAAGGCAACACTTAACCTTTTAAAATTTGGGCTATAGTATAAAGCTTTTCAGCACTTTGAATTTTTTTTCCCTGTAGGC
This sequence comes from Forpus xanthops, assembly GCA_032466535.1. NCBI lineage: Eukaryota > Metazoa > Chordata > Aves > Psittaciformes > Psittacidae > Forpus > Forpus xanthops. Next base: position 14,737 of record JASSUY010023253.1, read on the forward strand.
ATATACAAATATTCAGAGAACCAGATGTTAGTAAACTGAAGAAAAACTATTGCCGCAATCCAGATGATGATTTTCATGGTCCCTGGTGTTACACAGATGATCCTCTCGTTCCCTGGGATTACTGTCCTATTTCTCGATGTGAGTACTTGTTATGCCTCAGGCATTGCCAGCTGTGCAGTCCCAGTGAAGCCGTGGTGTCACATGTGTAGGCATACCTTTGTACTGTCACTTGCTACTGCATATAATGTGTGATTCTATCAAAAATCAATTGTGCATGACTGAGAAGGAATGGACAGAAGCTGTTTGTGTAATATATGAACAAGGTATCATTTTCCTTGACCAGCTTGGAGATTTCAAGGCTTATTTATGCATCAGGAGCATAAAAGGGCTATTACAGATGGTTAAACATTTTCCAACAGATCTAGCTATTGAATGAGTGCTGGATGGAGACAGAGAATTGTCTAGTGGTGAGAAAGCTGGCTGTGGCCTCAAGAAACCCAGAGACAGTTATCTTCTGTGCTACAAGCTTCACAGACTCTTTGTGTGATCTGTATTTGTTTGCAAAGTTAGGATAACTCACTACATATATGCTGAAGTGTATATGTGCTATGTAGATTAGATTCTGCTTTTGGATGTTTATAGGATGATTTAATTCCTGGCAAGAACTAGGAACATCACGCCTCCAAAGTTGCATGTTAAAATCTAAATAGCTTGAATAAACAGAATTAAAGACCCTAGGGAATTCAGTAAGAGACTGATGTTCAGTAGAAAAGGATAAGTTTACACTGGAAAATGTGCAATTCCTATTTATGCTTTTTTTTTCTTTAATTCTTATTTCTAAATCACTGTGCTGTATATCCTGAGAGAACAATTAAATGGTAAATCAGGCCTTTGAATGCATGTCTATGATAGGGGCTAAAGATAATGTTACATTAATTCCTATCAGCAATCTGCTGTGTTTCCTCACAGTCTGAACTGCAGCATCTCTAAGAAGTGATACTTCAAGTTTCAGGTGGTATTTTGGCATCTATGTAAATAGTAAACAAACTGCAAAAGGTTATTTGTGTCAATGTAAATAAAGAACAGCCGCTGAAGGAATATAAATTTTATTCACTATGAAGAGTGGATATAAATTTTATTCACTATAAATAGTGGATATGTAAGTGCATTATCTGCATCTATAAATTCCTAGGGAAATATTCACAGCAACATTTATAAGTTATATGGCAATGGTATTATGGTTTCTGGAATCAACCTTCAGAGCTGGACTATGTCTGTTTTACAATTCAAAATCACATGGACAAGTTTTAAACTACTAGTAGCTCACTCAGGTACTGATAACTAGCTTAACCAGTATAGAAAAATGCTGGCAGTTCACAAATGTTCTCACTTGATGCCTTTAGCTGGTCTCTTCAAACAGCACTCACTCTCTCTATATGTATATGCTCATATATATATAGACACCCATATACATATGCGTACACATACACATATGCATATGTGTATACACACACATGGAAATTTAACTATGTATATAGAGGTATTCCTTTAGAGAGGGAGAGATTTGCTTAATGATGGAAATAGTTGGATGAGGCTGTTTCAATTTTACCTGTGCAAATTTTTAGTAGCTACACCTGTACCTCTAGCTTGTAATGCTGGGTCACTGCAGAATTTGCTGAAGGCAAGAACTTTGAACCAGATCTAAGCAAGCTCATTGTAACTGTATTTTGACTTGGACTAGATGCAAGAACCAAACCAGATTTGGGGGAACACATTTTGATAAGTTTTTTGCTGATAGCAAGTGAAAAGGAATTTTGAAGTTTCAAAGGTTTTCAAGGAGATTGGGATCTTTCATTAAATCTGATTTATATTTAATTATGTGACTTCAATACCTCCTGAAAGCATATAGAAAGGCTGTAGCTTCATTTTTCTGCACTTATGCGAATTAAATATATAAGTTGAACATAACAGATAGTCTGATGTATTCAGGATTCAACCAAGAAGAAATATGTTTTAAACTCTTGTTGCAAAATATTTAATTATTTACTTCTATTGGGATAAAATTCCACCTTTCTGTTAATCCTTACTAAGCGGTGCTTTTGCAGGGTAATAAAGGAGTTACTGAAGTTTAAAACTTTGTGAACTATTAAAATTTACAATATGCCATTTGCTGTTTATTTATAATCTGTTCAACTGTTAGATATGTTTTAATTTTGTATTATGGCTATCTTATGTGTCTCCCTAGGTGAAGGGGATACAACTCCTACTACAATCAACTTGGATGGTAAGTAAGTCCACAGTAGTACTTGCAATGCATGTATTGTATCCTCTAAGACTAGCCATTTCTTTCCCATTGGGAAATAAAAGAAAGATCTGTTAGAAATTAAAAACTTTGCAGATTAAAGAAAATAGTTTTTACAAGAGGAAAATGTAGAATAGTTTTATTATACTCCTTTATGTATTCTCACTATCCTGTCTTGCCAGTGGTGAGATATGGTAATGATTTACAATGATTTCTTTATAACTATGAAAATCTCAAAAAAAACCCACCCACATTTAAATATATGTATTTTATATTGCCAAAGAATATTTATATAGACTGGCTCAGCTTTGCTGAGGTAGGTTTGATGCTCTAGAAATACATTTCAGGAAAATTAATCCATAATAAATATTTACCTTCTTGCGATCCTTATGTGCATCTGTACAAGTCTCCTACAGCTGTTTTTAGTAAAATGTTATCTCTGGACCTGCTTTCAGATACTGTCATTCCTTGTGCCTCAACAAAACACTTGAGAGTTGTAAATGGAATACCAACACAAACTAACGAAGGATGGGTGGTTAGCTTGACATACAGGTAACTATGACTTTGATTAGAAAGACAATACATGTACTAATATATCAGTTTGGGAGCTGTAGAACTGGCCACAATAAGAATGCTTCTGGATTGTAGTTAAATTCTGTAAAAGCAGAAAATCAACATTCCTGGAACATCAGGTGATTTTTATAGTATTCACCCTGTCAGTGAAATATTTACATACTTACTATCACTAACTTACACACATGAGCTTGTGAAGCATTCATAGCATTCTGCTTTTTTGATTAGCTGCTGCAAACCTTTTCATAACATTAGCTTAGCATCCAGCACTAAACTGTTTATTTTAGAAACTGTTGCAAAAAAAAAAAAAAAGAGTTTTATATAAATATTTTCACTTCAACAACAGTGTATTTTGTTGAGAAGTGTTGGATTCAGAATTTATATTCATGTCAAATTTAGCTTTCTGCTTGTACCATTGCATAGAATTTAAAGAGCTCTAAGGAAATCCTTTTCATTCTCTAAACCAAGACCTTAACATGTACAGCTGGAAATGTGTATTACATTATGTCAGATCTTAAGTTACTACTGTGTAAAAGCCAGAACATAAATTACTATTTCCTATGTTCATTACTCTGGTTCATAACTCATCAGCTGGAAGTGTTAATCATTAATATACCTCATGTATTTGCCCTGTATATTCTATAATGAAAAACAGAAAGAAAAAGAAGTAAAAAAACCCCAGTCTTTTTTTTTTTTTTTTTTTG
>JASSUY010023253.1:18422-38645 GCA_032466535.1 Forpus xanthops
ATTCTGTTACCTTATGATTCCTCATCTCTTTTAAAACCGTGGTGTAACCATGTCTTAAATGGGAAAATGGAGTAAAGATAAACCTCTTGTTTTCTACACTGCTTCACTGCTAGAAAAACTCTCATTCTTGATGATCTTTGCAATCAGAGCTAGACCTTTCTGGAAGTGTAATGGATGATCCAGAAAGACATTTCTAAAGGAGCACCACTCTATTCCTAGACTAAATAACCAATCAGGTGGGCTGAATCATTCCTGAAAAAGTTTATCTGTGCACTTGTTTTTAAAACAGTCTTGATGTTTGAGGAACTTTTAGACAGGTAAGGTGAATTACATCTGGTTGCCTAGAAATTAAATAATTTACATTAAGGCAGTTGACCCTGGATTTTGTACTACGCAGCAAAATTCCATGAAGAAGATATATGCTTAAATGATTGCAAATTCTTCTCTGAAAAGGGGATTCCTGGAATACGCCAGTAGCAAAATATATTTCTAAGCATTGCATGTGGGCATAACAATGTATTTTTATTTTTGTGTTGTTACTAAAGAAGCAAATAGAATATTGTCTGAAACAAAAACTTAATGTCTTCAGGACTTTTGAAAAATCTAACTGCACACCTCAAAATGGAATTGCCATGTCTGAATGATAAAGGCTTAGTGTAACGTAGGAACTTGCATTCATATTTGGTATCTGAGGCCCACTTCTAAATATTAAGTCAATCAATGACAAAATTTCTAATATATTCTATCCAAGTCCTCTTATCAGGTGAATTTAAGTGTATTTGGATGAATTTCATCTGGATTTGTCCCACGTTTAAATCATAAGCTTAATCTTGTCGTGTGCAGTACTCAATCTTCTAAAGCAGAGGATACAATTTGTAAATTCATCTTGATAATTAGTGATGTAAACATAACAGGGAAATATACATATGCTCTCTGATTGTGACTTTTTTTGTAATGAAACTGGGCAGAATGCATATTTTAGAAAGAACCCATTCTTTTGGATCAGATATTTTGTTTCTCAACTGCAATACAGTTAACTAACGTGGGCAAGCATCTGTGTTATTCTGATGTCTTTGAACTCCATACAGAGTCTGGGCTCCTTCCAGAAGTTCTTTGCAAAGCTTTGAACATTTGTGTGATTTGAATTTATAAGTTCTGAGATTTTAAGCTTTTCCCAAATTGCTGACAATTCTGATTCACTTTCCAAAGAGCTGCAGAAAATAAATGTGATTTTGGAGGCAGAAAGAAGGAAAGTAATTAATCTGCATTCCACAGTCATCTTTATTTTTGAAAGAACTGTCATGCTTAATTGCTTTAATTTTACTTGATATATTATGCTGTAGGTTTTCTATAATCATATGTAGGATGTCACACATTGCAGATCGTTTCCAACTGAAATATGTGGGGACAGAAATCTCACAGGGCTTGTAACCAAATAGGAACTCTCCACCTTGAGGTTAATGCTTTGAATAAAACCTACATGAATAATGAACAAATGTTGGCTACATCTGGTGGCAGTTTGGGGACCTGTTTGAGTGTTTCAGTCCAGTTCCAATTGCAAAGAATTAGCTTGCCTTTTAGTATTATTATTATTATTATAATTTTTTAATTAGGTCTAATTACAAATTCAGTTTTGAAACTGCTAAATGAGCAGAGTGACTGAGTTTCTCTGTGCTCTTGGTTTTTACACATTGGAGTAAATCTCTTCAAGTTCATGCTACTGTAAGTGTTGAAACTGTAGGTCAAAGGGGTAGAGATGTGTTTTTCTGCAGAATGACAGTCATCTACCTTTCACCAGCATGGAGAAATACATGCATACATACATACATGGGGAACAAAAGTTTTCTTTAAATATCTGGAATATGTAGAAAATCATTCTATTGCCTCCTTTTTTACTTTTTTTTGTTTTTCTTTCTCCCAGGAATAAGCATATCTGTGGAGGTACTTTGATAAAGGAAGAATGGGTTCTAACAGCAAGGCAGTGTTTCCCTTCTCGGTACAGTAGTCTGTAGTTTTGCAATATTGAAATATATCTATTTTTGGGATTTTATCATCACAATCCTTCTTCAACTTAAATGCAGCTTTTTCCCCTCCCGTATGGCTTTAACACTGCTTTTCTGATGTAAAAGGCCTGTGGGACTTTGGCATTATCTGTTTTTATTGTTGTTAACCTAAAAGGGTTCTGGCTATTCTACATAGAATTATAAATATGTTTTCCAACTCTAATGGTTAGACAATTGCCTCTTTATGAAAATAATCTCATGCTTCTGCTTAGCTGGACAAAATAAAATAGAAAACTTGGGAATATCTCAAAAAAATCAAAGGTTTATATTGTCCAAGGATTGAAATGTTTGGATACAATTAGGAAACAAAAATTAGATTTTAGTAATAGTTAAAATTATGTAACGGCTTCAAACCAAAAGCTTACATCAGAGCATGTTCATTTTGGAATAGAAGTTGGCAGCATAAACACATTTCTTGTGAAGAGTATTAGTTATGATCTAGCATTTTAAACAGGTTTTTTAGTTATTATATCATATACTCATCAAAATCCTAACCAACTTGCCTTATTTAGGTACAAAGATTTGAAAGATTACAAAGCCTGGCTTGGAGTCCATAATATCAAAGGAAAGGGAGAGGAGAAGCATAGACAAGTTCTGAATATCTCCCAGTTGGTATATGGCCCTGCAGGATCAGATTTGGTCTTACTGAAACTTAGCCGGTTAGTAACCATTATTGTGAATTCCAGAACTTTCAACTAAAGAATGAGATTCTTTCTAAATAAGAGTTGCAAAGTTAGTTCTCTGCTGTCTTTGATACTGCATTTGATACTGCATGATGAGGATATCTCTATAGGATAAACTTCCAATTGAAAGAAATTTTACTTGATATATGTAGAAATGCAGATTCATCTACTCGATAAGGAAGCACATGTTATTACAGAAAAATTGTGCCTATATGCTTTTCCAGATAACTTTTCTAACCAAGTTTGTGTTAGGAGGGTTTTTTGGTTTGATTTGATTTCATTTTGTTGTTTGTTTTTTTTTAAATAACAATCCACATGCACTAGTATGTGGTCTTAATTTATAGAATAAGCCCAAGATTGTAACTGAGATCCCTGTGTATACATGAACTTTCAAACTTTCTCTAGATTAGTAAAACTGTATATTCAAACAAAATGCCATCATTACTTACTTTTAAGATGAAAACCCAAGTTAAATAGCACAATAGTGCTGACAGCATTTCAAGAAATCTTTTGACAGTTAGCAGCTGTAGCAAAAAAAATAGGTAGAAGGATCTATCAAAGATGGAAAAGAATTGGCACAGCTTTTGATTCCTGTTGAAGTAATTTTTCAGATACATTTTAAGAGGCTAAGTAAAATCCATTGTATCTATGATTTGTTTTCCCTTTTCAGACCTGCCATATTGACAAATTTTGTAGAAATAATCCGATTGCCCATTTCTGGATGTACCATTCCAGAGAAGACCAGTTGCAGTGTTTATGGATGGGGATACACTGGATGTAAGAAACTATTTTTAAAAACTAAATGAATGCGTTGACAGCTTACTTCCTCTTGTCACTATAGGTGAGACTGCTGGTATTGCCTGATGCCACTACTGTGTGACAGTTTTTTGTTATAAAATGCAGTTTCATTTTTTTTCCCTATATTGTAAATCTTTGAGCATTTCACGTGTGAGATCATTTAATATTAAATGTTTTCTCTGGTCCAACTTTTATTTTTTGTTTGTTTAATAGACAAAATGATTCAAATATTTCAAAGAATGAACTAGCAAAATATATTGTTTTACATGTTTATAAAATCTGGCAAAATTATTTTGCAGAGTGCTAAACCTTTTTAGAAATATTCCAATACATCTACTTGAGCATTCTTTCTGTATCCCAAAGCAGGCCACCCTGTGGAAAAACTAATAGAGTCATGTAATCAAAGACATAATTAACATATACAAAGACACTGAGCTAAGGATGCATAGGCAGCCCTAAGTCTGGCATTCCCTAACTTTTCAGTACTTGACATTGCAATCTTACTAATGTTTATTAAACACAGGTTTTCTGTGAAGTAAATACAAATACATGGGAGAACAGACATTTAGTTAGCCTGCTAAATACTATATTTGCCTAATTACGTGTTGATGATAAAGTTAATAGCTGCCAGTTGACAATAATTGCTACAATAATTGCTGTGCTCAAATGTAATTTTTCCACGGACCCTGAGTAAGCAGCAGCAACATATTCATGCTCTCCTGGAAGCAGAGCAGAAGCTAGACCATAATTCTGAGGCTCTCTTCTTTGTAGCCATTACTCTGCATTTCTTTGTGTGTGGCAAGTAATCTTTACCAGCCCTTTCCCAGATGACTACATTTGGTGCTCCCAGCATGGCCATATTAACCATCTTCTGCAGGGAATGGCTGTCTAGGCAACAGGAAAGTCAGGCTAGAGTATAGGGCAGCATTGCAGGAAAGCTTAGCTTACTAGAACTGCTAACGAATCTGAAATGCTGTGGAGTTACATAACACAATGAACACATAACATCTGTCATCCAAGGACTTTGCACTATATTATTTTATGCACTACTTATTATAATCCTCACAGTATCCCAGTCAGGAAAGCAGTAAGTGTTACATACTTTTTTCTTTTTTTTTTTTTCAAGAAAACAGGATAATAAGTCAGCAAAGGGCAAGCTTGTTGTTTTCTTTCGATGGCTATGCGGAGAACAGGCAAGTCTAGGCCCTTTATTTATCTTTGCAGCTTGTACAGACTTGTCTTTCGACATGCAGAACAAGAGTAAGCTCCACAGGGCTCCTGCTTCCTGACCTTCACGCTGATGAATGGAGATTGCACAAGGCTGTGGCTCTGCCCTTGCAGGCACAAAGTCATTCAGTGTAGCTGAGCCAGCAAAGTATAAGAAAGACTCTGCTCTGTTACTGTATTTTTCAAGTCACACATCCTTTCCTAGACCATGGAAGGCACTTTTACATGCTAAATTGTGTTTGAAGCAGGGAACAAAATCCTCACTCCACTCATTGGAGAGACAATATTGTCAGCTGTGTTTTCTGTGATGTGACAGGGCAGGCTGATGCTGAACTGTAGGGTAAAACCAGATACCTATCCCTTGCTTCTAATGCAAAAATCTTCTCCAGATGTCTTGAGAGAACTGAACAGACATGCCCATCAAATAAATTTTTTGCAAATCTCATTTGTAGCAAATATAAGAAATCTAAAAGACAAATGCGTGATAAGAATGGGGATGGACAAAAAATGTGATTGCAGGTGGGAAAGTACAATAACTGGAGTTACATGAGTAAGTTTATTCAGACTTCTATCTTCAATTCTTTTTTCCATAACATAGAATAAATTTTTTATTCTCTTTTCAATCCTAGTAATTAACTACGATGGCCTTCTCCGGGTAGCAAATCTGCTTATTTTGGGAAATGATAAATGCAATCAGTATCTCAAAGGGAAGATCACTGTGAATGAGTCAGAAATCTGTGCTGTGGCTGAAACCATTGGTGCCGGGCCTTGTGAGGTAAATATCTCATTTCTTAACGTATTCTGAGGAGCCATCAGCCAGATATGATTTACCAGAAATAATTTAGCATGTTTTTTTTACTATTATTCTCTCTTCATTACAGTTTTACACCAAAAAAAATACTCTATTTTAATATTTTGCACAGGAAAATTATTTGTTTCTAGTGATCTGTTTTCTGCAAGAGTGCAGGAAAAGGTTTCTTCAATTTTACGATAATTATTCTATGATTCTGTACCACCACACTAGTAAAGGATTTGCATGACTGTTAAATATAATTACATGATTAGACAGTTTGCTAGACTGAGACAAATTTCTGTTTGTATAATAAGGGCTACAGTGGGCTGTGTGCTATCAGCAGCAACATATTTTCATTGAGCAGAAAGCAAGGTCTGGAGCAAATTTAACTGTTTGTTTAGATGAAGAGTTGCATGCAAAATACAGAAAAGTCATTGCTCAACAGAGTTGATAAAGTTATGAAGGAAGAAGATCAAAAAATATATTCAGTTTCAATATTATCCAGAAGGGTGAAGCATTTGGTCTTCCTAATCAACATATCAGTGACGACAGCTGTAACCTACGTCAGTAAAAAGTATATAGTTCAATATTGTTTTGTTTAAGATTAGATTTGATGATGGAGAAAAGACATCTGAAGAGAACTGCTGAAGATCATTTATTAGAGAAAGATCATTTTTCATGTGGAAAATCATCCTGATGATATCTATAAGGAGGACAGTCATGGACATTTTTATGCATTTAATATCTGTGACAGATGATTTGCTAATACTGATTTTAACCAACTAGTCAAATTTTCTCTACCCAAGGGTTCTACCAAATCATGGTGAGCTGAGGTCTTCAGCTGACTGAGGCCTCTTCCTTTTATTTATTTTCCACATGATCATTATGTTATTGCAAAGTATTTTCTTCAAAATCAAATAGTTAATCATAAGTGAACTCTTAGGCATGTCAAGGCTTATAAATGAAACATCTGCAAGGAAGTCTGCAGGGGATCCTGCACTTTGTTTTCCCCTGCTGGAAGAAATGGACTGAATTAATATTAGCAATCAGTCTTAATGACTGCATGGTTTCCTGCTCCCTGAGTTCCCCTTTGAAGCTACTTTACTCAGCAAAGAACAGGCAGAGAAACAAAATCAGATTGGCAGGTGAAACTCCAATCCTGAAAGTGTTTTATGAGCTGCTCTGATGGTACTGACATAGTTCATTGCTCATGTGGGAACTAATCTGCAGTCAGTCAGGAAAAAAAATCTTAACCAAATAAAGGTCAAGAATTGTTGTTTGGTGATCTGGAGAGAATACAATGCTAATTGTCAGCTTTTATTTTTTGAAACAATATCTCACTATCTGATACAGACATTTACTGTCTAGTTTTGCAGATAGTTTGCTAGGTTCAGTGTATGTTTTGCCTGGGTAAAAGCTGCAGTGTCTGTGTTGAACATAGTGTCTGTGCTGTCCTAGATCTATGTGAATGTGTCTAAATTACTGTTTCAATCTAATTTAAATGATGTATTTTAGTGCTAAATAAGTCCCAGATCTGAGTTGGCCATATTCCAGATTTTTTCTGAATGCATGTACTAGTGCATAGAGGTCTTCTTCATTCAGAATAATGAGCAAGAGCGTTTTAGCAAGCTATGTCTCAGAATTATGTGTGCAAAATATTGTTTTTCATTGTATTTGGAATTCTCCCCCTTTCTTATTAGTATACATAGATTCTTATTCTAGGACCTTGCAAGATGGTGGCCTGACAGAAGAATATTAACCTGTCTTTGTCAGTTGTATGATGCAAAGCCTTTACCATAACACAGATGTTTATCAGTCAAGTCACTTCCTGCTTATCTGGTTTATATGCACATAAGAAAATATTATGCTTAAAGGTAGCTAAAAGAGGACAGTAAAGTCTGGTAGTCGGAAGTCACTAGAATCACATGGAAAGATCCATCACAGGATTTAATTTGCATGGGATGCAAAGATTAAAGGCTGACCTTGGCATTGATTCTTCTAAATTCTGGCTGTGGAAAAGATATTGGAATTTGGTTTTGTCCTATGGCAAGAATAGTTCTGTTGCCTATTCATTGAGATAGGTCACCCCCAAAAGACACCAATCAGTAGGAGTCAGGTGGGAGCTGTGTCTTGAAGCATTTTGAGAAGTAACATTCTTTATCTTTATCTTTTTCCTAGAGAGATTATGGTGGTCCTTTGGTTTGTGAACAAAACAGACTGAAGATAGTAGTTGGCGTCATTGTTCCTGGCCGTGGATGTGCCATTCGAAATCGTCCTGGGATTTTTGTTCGGGTCTCATATTATTCCCGGTGGATACACAAGATTATGATGACCTACAGAAAACCCTGAAAACTCAATAACTTCCATCCAGAGGAAGATTTTGGACAGCACAGAATTAATGTGTAATGTAAAGATCAACAAGTTTTTAACTACTTGATAGTCAAGTTCGTTGAGCTTCTTTTTATATTTATGGGTGTTTTTGGTGTTTTTATCTATCAATCAGTGTTGTTTTATAAATGTTGGAGTGACTTACAGTATATGCAAGTATGGTGACATATCTCCTGAAGATACTTGAATGGGTAAACAATTTTGCAAAGACATTACTGGATGATAAATGGTTTTGTAGAAATAGATCATATGAATTCTTTTATGCTGCTCTTCAGATTATCTTAGAAGGAGAATCAAATCATAGCTTTATTTATCACATCTTATTCTTTCTATGAGCCATATATTTCTCTTCATATATTACAAAAGACCTATTGAGAAATATATGAATCTGTCAAGGACAACATATATGATCATGTTTCTCTTTCCCCCTTATAAGAGGTCAATATTTCATTAAAAAAAAATCTTTTTAAAAATTAATCTTTTCATTATTGATGGATTTTCACAAACCTCCCACAAGCAGAGCTCTCATAGAAGTCAATTACATAGTGGTTATAGAGTCTAGTTATGCACTTAGTTCCTCCAGTGTGTATATGGTCCCATAATAGAACCATAGAATCATAGAATAGTTAGGGTCGGAAAGGACCTCAAGATCATCTAGTTCCCTTTTGGATAAGGGATGAGACATAAAATTGCATTGGTTAGTAAACTATCAATCATTTGTTTAAAGTTAATCTCAGATAAAACCATGGATTTACAATGCCAAAAAGAATATTTCATACAGATTGAAAAATTATTCCCGATTAGCTACTGGCAAACTTTGGCCATTGAAAGTAATTTCAATCAAATATGCCCAAGTCCTTCTCAATAGACAAGTGTTAAAAACTCAGTTGATTCTAATTATTTCATGTCAGTAACTCTATTTACCGCAGGAAAAGGTATAGTTAGAATAGTTGGATCTGACACCTGGCTGAGAGACTTAATACTGGGAAAAGTAAGTTATACATTAATAGGCTTTCAAAGACTTAAGATCTTTAATAAAACCTTACCTAGATTTGAACAAATTTATATCCTTTGTGTAATGAATTTCAGGGTAATAAAATTATTGCCGATATTGATATGATCTTGTCTGTAATATGGAAAACATCACCAATAGTTTAGTAGCTTGCATTTTCTGCCTGTATGTAAAGCCATCACTTTATATTGATGGGGAAAGGGAACTAATAATCAGTGTCCCTGAAAAGCATGTGTTCTCCTTTAGGCATTTACTGGTATGGCTGGAAGTATTATGCAAATATGTTGTTATAGGTGGCACCAATTACCCTGTAATTTCTGAAAAATTGATATAACATATATCAAAGTGTTAGTTTTACTACTGTACATGCAACTGCATAAGTAACTGCACTGTTACTTCATTTGTGACTGTGTAACTGTAAATGTTTCCATTAGCAAATTGTATGACGTGTATCATATCTAATTGCATAGCCGCTAAGCTAACATCATGGTGTAGACTTTTATAAAAGGACATTTCATTCAGAAGACACAGGGTTGAATTTTGCCCTGGCAGAAAGTAACTAGTTCAGGGGAGCTGTCTTGGGAGGCAGTCTTCATGCTGGCTCACCAAAGTATTTTCTTCAGCAGTGCACTTTCATTTCAATGGGACTCAAATATGCTTACATCTCCTGGTGAACTGGGATGCTTTTCAGCCCATACTTAAGTGGGCTAAGATTTGTGTCAAGCATCCATAAGATTCTACTGGCACATAGGAAGAAGTCTTGCAGCAAGTAGAGTTTCTGAAATTCCTCCTGATGTAAATAGTCTCTTTGGATAAGATGCAACTTCTCTGTACAGTGGATCCGGTTATGGTGGATGCTACGCAGACAGCTTGTACTGATACATTCCAGCTGCCTCTGATGACTTTATGCTCCTTTTGGGCTCTCTTGCTTGCCAGGCCTAAAGAGGACAGGATTTAGCCTGTTGTATTTACAGTTAATTATTGCCATGTATGTGAAGAGAGTATTCTTAGTAAGTATATACTGACCATATCTTACTGAAAGGATTAACTTTTTAAGAGAAAATTTTAAAAAAACTCCAAGACAGTTTTGTCTCCAGTCACAAGCAGAATGTGGATAAAACATAAAACTCCATGTTCACTCTTTGTATTCTCAAAATTGTTATGTGCCCACTGTATTATATTTGCAGGCATTTTGTTATGTCTATCTAAAAAAATCGAATTTTAAAATATTTTAGTTAAAAGCTTCTGCTGTGCAGAAGACTGTGATTTGTATATGTATATATATATACACATATATATGATAAAAATACTGTTTTTTGTTAGACAACGTGTAAGGATTTTTACCTGTTTGTTCTGGGCAGCTCCTCAGTAAAATAAATTGTGGAGAGTTGTTGCCCCAGAACTTAACATGTTTATATGCACTTGCTTATCGGGTGCTCGTGCTCTCCCTATCTTAGTATGGAGGGCACATGAGACTCTGAAGAGCAAGGGAAGAGAAGAATAATGATATGTGATAATGAATTTGTACTTCATTTATTCCTGTGAATATTTCTTGTTGGTACCAATGGTACCGTACCAGGCAATTGTTATAACTACAGGATTCTCATAAGAAAGGACACTCTATAGATATTTTTTCACTGTTCTAATACTTTTCTCGCTGCAATAGCAAGGGAACCTGGTCTAGTGCCCATCTAAATTGTTGGAAACCCTCTTAACTAACTTCAGCAGGAGTTGGAGTTCATAGATGTGGCTTTATTCATATTAGAATTAAAGGGTACACAACTTAAATTTTTATCTAAGAACGTTCTTAAATACCACTGAATTTCATCTTCATTCTCTTTACTGTAACTAATCCTTGGTCTCCGAAAAGTATAAAAACTGGATATAAAATTTTTGAATTAAAGCCAAAGAGGAGATTTTGCGCTACTGAAGTTAGTTCAACTTAATTACTGATTTTCTTTGGGCATTGGAACTGGCTTATGCTTCTTCCTTTCATTAATGAAAACAATTTTGCCTTAGAAAAGCTCTTTTCCCTATCTCTTATTCTCTCATAAACCTCATGACCCTCAGAGAAACTGTATTTCTCATTGGGAATGTACTGGTCTAGATTTTTGCTGCTACTGCTGAAATCTTCCTTAGTTTAAAATTAAAATTTTCTGAGGCATTCTGCAAACCCTTGCTGCAGATAATGCTGATGTACTTGACAGAGCTACTCACTTGAGTTAGAGCTTTTCAGACGAGGGTCCATATATATCTCTGAGGGTCAAAACCTACTCAGGCAAAATGTCCCTTGAAATCAGTGAATGTGATTGTTAAAAGAGGGGGGGCTCAAAGTGCTCAGTGCTTTTTGCTATGGCCATGCACTGAACTTTATTCATCCTTGTACACTGAAAAAAGCACACAGATTCTCAACTCCACAGCAACTGCAGAAGGAGGTGAGGCTTTAATGCTACACTTCTGGAACATTGGTTGTAAACCAGTTGACCCCCATAGAGCCTGTATGAAACCCATTGGATTGGTTGTTTAGCCTTGTTACCTTATTAATTATTTTCTTCCTCCCTCACGTGCACTGGTATATTATAGTTTTATTAATGTTTGGGCTGCTGGCAGGAACTAACATGCCTTTTCACCCTAAAATTTTACAGTGTTCCTTTTTAAACCCTTGGGAAATTTTGTATGGTGTTTCCTTGCATGAGATCTAATTTCAGGGAGCTGCCTGTGGAATTCAGTGTATGATAGGGAGTATTTTTTATATTTAGTTGGGAAAAAATAATGCTCCCATTAAGCACATCTGTCTGAATGCCTAATGAAAAGGGAACACTGTGGTTATAACCTGTATTAAAAATCTTATGTAATTAACTTCCTATTCATTAGTTAATAAAGTTGGTATTTTTGTAGCCTTGTTTACTCTTATTATTCTTAATAAAGTATTTTATAAAAAACAACAACTTAATTAGCATTATATTTCTTATTTAAAGAAAAAGGTTTGGAATCCCATGGCTAGCCTCCCAGCTTTAATTTCAGTGAGGGATTTCAGTGTGCAGACTAAGGAGAAATGGTACTTTAAAGACCTTCATGTGTGTAATAGCAGAATTGCACATTAAATATATAGTCAAATCCACGCTGTGATCCTGCTGAGTCTCCCCAAGAGCTTCCTGATGGAAATCTGCACTAAGAATGGCCTAAGTGTATCATAGAGAGTGTATATGTGCAGTAGAAAGGATGTACTTAACCTAAGCATGAGCATTTACCAAGAGATTTGTAGTTCCTCACAATTCCTATATGAGAGGTTTGGAATTTTAAGTACTTCTTTAAATGAACTTTACACTTCAGGAAAAGGCTTACTGTATTACTTTGTACTACTGTTAGTTCAAAAGATGATACAAAAGAGACCTATGACTTGAACAAATTAGGTGCTGCTGTTGCATTTAATATCAAAAGCAGCCATCAGCAATAGTTTGCAAAGAAAGAAACAAGCAGCACCCTTACTAGCCCCATCAGATTTGTGCCTCTGTCCAGCCGAATATTGTCAAGCTCCTATAGCAACAAAGCACTCATTCAGCAAGTTCAAGTAAGGGACAGTAAGTTCATTACTTCTTTTTCATTATGTAGCTGAAATTTCAAAGTTCTAAGCATTTCTGGTTACACTGCAATTCTGATGATTTAAACATATACTTGCTAACAACTCCAGCTACATCAACAGTGAATCATTCTTCAAGTAAAGCCATGTGCAGAGTGTTTGAAGTCTGATTCTGAATTTTCCATGGTAAACATCACTTTCTTTTTGTTTGTAGTCCAAAATGGGGATTTTCTAATTGATTCATAAAATCAGTGGATTTTATCAGGAGCTCCTAAAATCAATGAGAAGCTTGCCAATAACTCCAGCCGTGCAGGGATGCTTCCAAAGTTATAAAAATCTAGAAATAGTACATATGCCAAAACCACATCTTGCTGTGGTTCTATATTCAAAGAGTTAAGGATGTTCAGATGACCTGTCTACCTCCTGGGAGCTATGAGAATTAGCTGCTTATACAGCAATTTGCGCAAAAAGTATCCATAAAGGAATATTGCTTTAATTTTATATCCTGTCACTGCTTTATCTTACATAGTTTCAAGAACACTATTATCTGCAGAAGATAAGTGATGAAGACCCACATCAATGCTCAGTATTTGCTTTCTGTTCTTTGTTATTTAACAAACCTCGTGTGAACAGGGCAGGCCATTTAGTAGAGTTCAGTTATGTATCTACTCTGCCCTCAAAAGCATTGATTTCTGGACAGCTATGTTCCAATAAAAACCACATGCACTAAATAGGAAGGAAAACAGCTGGGGGGAAAAAGGCAAAGCACAAAAAGATTAATACCAAAGTAAGCCCTAAAATGAAGAGATAATTTTCATTTTCATGTTGACTCAGTTTTTATAGAAAAGGATATGTGGTGAGAAAAACTGCAATGGAATAGTTTAATGGCCTTAGCTTTCCTAAAGCTGTTTCACTCTGGTTCAGAACCCTTGGAAAGGTACAACAAATTCTCCATATTGTAACAGAAGTTGTAGTACCAATTGCACTTCTGTATCTGAGGACCTGATCCCACCAGCATATAAATTACCATCAAAATTTCATCTAAGGCTAATGGTAGGTCCTAAATACTCCTTCTGAACCCCTTGGACTTTGTTATGGGACTATTCAGAGCTTGGTCCAGACTGGTGCTAAGTGGCAGAGGAGAAAAAATACATATTTTAGTTCAAATCTAGGTATCAAAGTTCCACTGCAGACTATCAACTTTAGCCAGTCAGAGTTTAACTGAATATAAGGATTGGCTGATTTGCTTACTATTAAAATATTTTTCATTAAGGTAATAATAATTGAAAACTTAAGATTAATGTGGTTACTCTTAATGCAGGTTTTATACGCATAACAATTAATTCCTTGGGAATTCCTTAGGGAAAAGCTCTACACTAGAGCAAAAAAAAAACCGTGCAAAATTCAGAGCCCAAAAGATGTTGCTGTTTGCCTAAAATACATTAAACTGTATCTGTTTAAGCTAGTGTTGTCCTCAACTGGGTTATTTGATATTCTACTGTGAGAAAAGATTATACACATGAGAGTGCAATTCATAGTAATATATTAAAAATAAGGCAGGAAGTATGACATTAAAGGCACACATTGGATTAGACAAGGCTAGTATAAAGCACAAACAAAGCTATAGTCCTCTGTACTTGAGAGAAGCTTTATCTTGAATAATATGTAAGTTTATAGTATTTAATTCAGTTCTGATTATGATAACTGAAAATTTTACAGATGGCTTTCTTTCCTTGAGGATTAATGTCAACATGATGCACAGGCTGAGCATATATGCATTTACATCAAAATTGCTATTACAAACCATGTCAACTGTAGTCTCAATGTCTTAGGTGTAAATATGCCATCTGCTGTTCAGCATTATGTTTAACAATACTGTAACTTCAGGTAGCATTGCAAAACTGCCACCACATAGTTTATTCTCTCCTTATTTTTACTTTTTTTTTTCTATTTTTTTTAATTAAATCAAAGCTCAGAAAGTTTGCTGTTCACAGCAGTGTAAGTCATAGAAGTTGTGCACTAAACACTCATTTAAAAACCTCTGTTTTTCATTGCTGTGTAACCTCACATGGCAGCTGGGTCCCAGTTATTGCCTGATCCTATAATCCTTTGAAGTTTGTTTCTGCTGCAAAGTACCACATAGCCTTATTTTTCCCTGTTGAATATATTCAGGATATATCTGTAAGAATACCTGTAGGAGATGAAAACTCATTGTGTTCCTGAAGTGTTCAGATACCAGCCTTCAGCTACCCACCCTGATGTTCCTAGTTTGCCATCAAGTACATTAACACAAGGAAGGAAATATGCTAGTGGGATAGGTGGATTCTACACATCCCACATCAGCTAGGCTTTGCTATCTCTGGGGAGGCACTCCACAGCCTGCTATAAGAAGCCACCCATACATAGCCAGAGGCTTGATGTGACTGGGCACTAAAGAATGAAAGTTACACAGGCACAAAACCAAGCGCACACCACACCCACACAAATGCACACAGATGCCTTTGCAATGGTATCTAGCTAATTCTAATCTTTGTGATCTACACTGATAATTCAGGGAAAGGTTTATTGTAACCGTGGATTTTCCCTGTACTGTAGAGCTGTGCCTTAGTATAGGAACAGAACAACCTGAGAAGAAAGGTCTTCAGACCAAGAGCACTCGTCTCACTTTGCCTAATAACCAAGAAAAACAAAGGGGAGCTTAGTGGTGACAGCCATGATTATGAATTTTTCAGACCCTGAATTTGCACATTTGTGATGGCAAACTTTCGTAGCGTAAGCCTGAATTGTGAGAAAAAGTCTTTGTGTCCAGCATCTTTGCCCACACTCTAGACTAACTAGATCCAAACCAATCAAATAAGTTCTGCGGTGTGTGTGTCTGTGTTCATACACACGTACCTCTTCTGCCTGAAGTGCTGTAGAAGCTCTGGTATTGATTTTTATTGCCCTGGAAGCAGACAAGTAGACCTGATTAGTGTTCAGCCAGCTGCCTACTTGTTTGGAAACATCAGTTTTGCTAATCCACATGTGAAAGCCTGAAAGTTAGGAATTAAAAAGCATGGCCTCGACAATTAAGATGCTCAAACTCTCAGTAATAACCATTTGCATCTACACTAATTAGATTGGTGCATGGGCCTTTGGAGGCCCTTCTAAGTGCTTTTTTTTCCTTTTATTCCACTTTAATTTTATTAGGTATCACCAGATGTTAGTGTTAACGTTAAAGTTGTCTTAAACCTAAATACTTTTCCTGTAGAGCCTGTTTCCCTACTGGGGCTTTTTCCTGGGCTGTTATCTTATTTTATTTGGTTAGGAGTCTCTTCTAAAGTTCTGGATGTGTTTTCCAGGCTGACTTTGTCTTAACAAAGAGACCAAGCTGTATTTATAAGTATGGTGCTCTTTAATCCCCTTTGATGCTGCTTAGTGTTAACAACAGTTTAGCTTATATACCTCCTAAAACTAATCCCTGAGCATTAATACCTTCAACTTTCTACTGAAAAATTTAATTTAGTCTTCCCTTCCTTCTTGGTTTATATACATGACTGGGGGGATGGGATGGCAAAAAAAAAAGCTTTCAAGTTTTCTATAGCTGGTCTTTGAGTTAATGCTACTAAGTTTTCTTATCGGTACTTTTTCCCATCATAACATGCCGATTTTACCAACTCAGTATGCAGGAACATGTCAGTTTTATTGGTATGCTTGACAGAGACCAGGCTGGTTTCCAGCTGAAATCGTTTGTTTTCCCTCCAGCATGCTCTCTTACCTCCCTAGGCTCCCACTCTGTGTGGCTTCCTCCAAAGAGGTATTTCCTTGCCTTATTGTGCATTCCCTTTCAAAATTGGCAGCAGAGTTTTCTGTCTTTCCCACAGCAAACTAGGGAGGGTGGATTTTTCTTCCCATTTCCCTGAAAAATTCTTCATGAGTAAAATATTCCTTATGTTTAAAAGTTACCTTACCTCTAAATTTCTAACCAAATGCAGGAATGAATCTGAAGCTGATGGAAGCTTGGACAGCCAAAACTCACAGGAAGACACCTCACTTGGGCATGAAACAAAACTTTTGTATATGCTTCCCATTTAAATATTTAAATATAGTCTTGACATTCCCGTATCCCTCTGAATGGTTATTTCAGATGCTTAAGAAGAGCTCGTGAATTCCTTTCTTGGATGGGACATGAAGCACTGGTGCTTCCACAGGCTGCAGCATGGTGTGATCCAAGGGACTCCTTGCTGACAGGCAAGGACTCTAGCTCTTTCTCTTCTCTACTGGGTTTTGGTGCTTATTTTCTTGTTTGCCTTGTTTGTTTGTTTGGTACTTTATTATTCTATTTTAATGCTGACAGGAAGAAAATAAACAGGGAAGAGTAGGACTGGTGCAAGGGATGTGTTTGAACTGTCTGCTGAGTAAGATTTATGGTCTGCTAAGGACAGCTTTTTGGAATGTTCTTCCCTTCACTCCTTTCTTGGCAGTTTTCTTGGCCTCCTTAGCTGTCTGAAGACACACTTTCTCTATTTAGAAAGTGTTTTCCTCATTATCTTCTCTGTAAGGATTGAAGAGATGAAGTCACTTTGCCTTTCTTAGCCCTGCTACACACTGCTGTCCACATCCCTCAGTGCAGATTCAGGAGCAGTATTGAGCATTTCACTGCAGGACACTTTCCTTCTGCAAAATACAGAGCAAAAAACTACTTGGGCATACATGTGTTGAAGAACAAAATACAGCAAATGCATGGAGTGGGGTAGCATTTCTATATTTGCCTTATTCTCTCCAGAGAACATGGCTATAAAGACAGAGGAGAAAAAGAAATCTCAGTCTGGAAAAAACTGTTAGAAAAGACTGTTGCTCTTACAGTAGGCTTTTGATTGCTCTTCAAGATGGGCTACTCCTCACACACAAGTAGAGAATGGATGAGTGCTTGAAATAGAGAAGCTCTCTAGAGGCAAATGAAAAGGTTAGTGGCTACTCTCAGGGATCTCTAAGTGTGAGAAAGCAGGGCAATCATTTAGGTTCCAGCCCATAGGAGTGGCTACTGATGAGCCTAGGAACCCACAGTTTCTGGCCGTATCTCATGAGCTCTGCTGTTGTTAGGTTTCTTTCTCTGGAAGATTGACCTCTGAGAAGAAATTCAACATTGAGGGAGAGGTTTCAGCAAGTTCTGCTCAAAACATTCAGCAGTGTGCCACTGACTTCCCTGAGATCAGCTTTTTTCACATGGAACTGGTTTGGTTTAGTTTATTTTCTCTCTGCTATGGGCAGATTGAAAAAGTAGCCTGAACCAGTTCCTGTCTCTATCTGAATTTAGTTTTCTGACTCCAGCTTCGAAGATGAAGATCAAGGGAAGTTTCTCTAACAAATGTTTTCTTTCAGGCTACATCCTGCCTATCGTTTTCCCAATTTCACACATTCATTAATAGGGGAAATGTACTGCATACAGAAAACAAACAGAGCTCTCCAAATGAGAACATATAGCAATTTCATTCAGAAACACTCCTTTTAAGGCACAGAGTCTATAAAAACCACACCAAGAGAATACTGTACTTTGCGGTCATTTGTTAGTAAAGCTGACAGGAAATCAAAACTGAAAGAATCCTTCTGTAACTGCCAACTTGCTGTAATGGAAGCCAGGGGAAATATATTTATGTTTACTTGACTAAGAAGAAAGAAACCAAAACACATTTTCCTTCAATAGCAGAGGGAGATTAAACTGTTACTAGTCACTTGTGTGCTAGACTTCCCTCTGGGCCTTTCCTAATGTTTTGTTTTGCATTCAAAGCAAATAAAATACCAGCTCTTAGGAAAAGAAAATGTTTCATAGACTATTGAAACTAAAAAGATCTTTAGCTACTTAGCAGTCCACCTTCATAGTCTTGAGGATAGTACTTTGCATTATTGAGTACTTTGCATTATCAAGAACTATCTTTAGATAGATGATGTTTTGCACAATAGAGATTGCAAGCCTGTAACGTGGCAAAAAAACTGCAGCTGCAAAGATGGAAAGCCCATTTAGAGGTATGACTCATTAGGCTTGGGTTTGCCTCCAAAATTAAGTTTTATTCCATTGAAATAAATAACATAAACTAGAATGAATTGGATTATTGGAGATTCTGTCACCTTTCTTAGGACTTGTAATAGACGCTAGGTCAATTGAATTATATAGAATGGAGGCTACAACTAATGTAACACTAAATGTGATCTCCATAGTTAGGATGTCTGTAAGAAACAGTTAAACAATGACATGAAGAATAAAAATAATACTAAATATTCCAAGGTCAGTCAGTTTATGTGCAAGATTGCTGAACCAGCTAACTAACACATTAGATTTTGTGCAATTTAAAAATTTCACAGCAGGAACCATCGTATTTGAAGCAAGAGCTGAATCTGTATGTGCTATCATCATGCTGTGCTTCTTTATACTTTTCAAATGCTGCTATAATTTTCATAGTGCTGAGAAAGAAAAATATGACTGCCGCTGCTGAACCCATGACAGAATCTTATGCATAGACTTTGTGACATAACTCCTAAGTGATGAATTTACTTATAGAAGTTCAGCCAGAAGAGATAGACTGTCACTTCTGACTTATTTAGCACAATAATACAAACATGGATAGATTATGCTGTATCAAGCAACTCAGGTTCAAATTTGGGACTATGATTAAACATAAGCTTAACATCAAGCGTAAACTCAAGTCCCATAGACAAGTGCCTTTCTTTGGAGACACAAATAACCCAATGAATTTATAAAGCTGCTACCTCAGCTAGGAACAGCGTAAACATAAAATAGACTTCCAAATCTGACATTAAGAATGTTAATGGCTTCCTTTAATTCCTCTTTAAAAAGAAAAAAACAAACAAAACAGTTGAAAATGATATTCAAAGTCTCAACGACGGCAACTGTATGAGAGGACACATACAAATTTACTTCTGTTTTAGTTGCAGTTTATGTAAAAACAGATGTAGTGACATGTTTTAATCTTCAGAATCTTATTAGACACTTTATTGCATCTCCTTGTGTAGTTGAAAAGTAATGCAGAGAACATTTTGATATGGTGGCATTTTAATGGCATTCAGTCCAATTACTTCATAGTCTGTGGGGAACACCTATAACTGATCTGTGCTCTGGAGTTGAATTCAGAATGTATATCTTGCATCATCTATATTACTTGTCTAGACGCATCACCTAGTATTCAGAATTACAAATGACAGATTGTATACCAGACCTGACATTTATTTGATAGAATATGGAGATATATTTAAAACACGATGATAACTGTGTCTGATACGTGCTTCATCTAAGATCAGAATGAAGCCCAAAACATTCACATGTGGCAGGGTCAAAACCCTTTATAATTACATTATAGAATTAAAGTATATATCCAAAAGCCCCAGATCTTGGCTTTCCAACATTTTTTTTTTCCTGTAAGTTAAACCCCGGTCTACCTTAGAAGGATTTCAGACGATTAAAAAAGACTTGAAAAGTACACTTGAAAAATTTTCTACAAATACCTATGTCACATGAATTATCTGATCAACCCAATTGAATTACATTCAAGAAATTATGCTGAGCCTTTTTGCAAAGGTTGATTCCACAGCTCTACAAACAAGGCAATTGCTTTGAGATTATCATGGAAGATTTGTGATTAAAACCAAATGTTGATGACAAGTGAGGATTCACATAGAAGAACTTG
>JASSUY010023254.1:0-20685 GCA_032466535.1 Forpus xanthops
TTTTTTTTTTTTTTTTGTGCTTAAGGCTGATCTATCTGTTGAAAAGTAGAAAAAGGTTGAGCTAAGATCTGAAAAAAAATGATTAATATACTGAGCAAATCTTACATAAGCAAGGAGCTCTAAAGATGTAGCTGAAATTGCAATAACACTTCAACTGTGTGTGATAGAATGTATATGCTGTTCAGGAAAGCTACCAGTTGAAAATGGGTCTACTTAATAAAGTCAAATGCACAATTATGTCTAGTTTTGAAGGGACTGGAATGCAGGGAGATTCAGGAGTTTTCTGCCTTTCAGGATATTTCTGGAAAGGTCACACAGTTGCCATGTTTGACTACAATGGGAAAAATTTATGACTTTCCTGCAAATGCTCCTAAATCCTTCCATGGTATACCACTTAATTCTAGAATTCCATGGCTGAATTTTTTTTTGTCAACAAGGAAATATTTTTGACAACATTTTTCCCTTACATAACACTTATTAAAAGATAAGAAGGTTTGAATCAGTTGTGTGTACCTGGTTAAGATTTGCATGTGTCTTGGTCTCTCTCTGCATTGCTGAGGAGGAAAGAGAAAAATACTGAACGTGAATATCTTTTAGCAACTAAGCTAGAGAAGTAACTGAACAGCTGAGACCTGAGCAGATGTTGTATGCTGGTGTTTAAAGGTGTACACAATACTTTGTGTAATACAAATACAGAAAAATATGCTACTAAAATGATTTTGTTTCAAGTTGGTTGAGGCCAGAAGGCCTTGAACTCTCTGTCTAGGCTTTCTCATAATGTATGCAAAATCACTTTCTTTCAGTTTTCTTTTTAAGGGTATGGGTTGCCTTTGGTACAAAGAAAAGTTAGTAAAAGTTTTTTTCATTCAGTGGACCAAAAAAATGAAATGTTGAATTCTGGTTTTCATGTGATGTAGTACTTAGCATGAAACAGTCTCGTTCTGACACCTCCACTTCTGCAAGTACTTCTGTGTGTCTAAACTGTTTTAAAATCAGTGTGACTTAAGCATACATTTAATGTTAATTATATGCTTCAATGCTTTGCAGAACAGATGTTTTAAGTAATTCAGAAGACCATGTGTATTGGAAATATCTCTAACCAATAATGCAAATACTGTGCTACAGTTTTATAGTCTTGAGGTGTTTGTAATGTTATTGTGGA
The DNA here is from genome assembly GCA_032466535.1 of Forpus xanthops. Lineage (NCBI taxonomy): Eukaryota > Metazoa > Chordata > Aves > Psittaciformes > Psittacidae > Forpus > Forpus xanthops. The sequence continues at coordinate 1,163 of JASSUY010023254.1, forward strand.
ATAGAATTATAACTTAGGTCCCAGCCTATCTTATCCTGGGATTTTTGCACCTTTTGTTTGCATTTTCTGTTACATAACCGGTATTTTTGTTCATACATTTTCCAGGCTTCTTTCTCACCACTTTACAGTTAAAGTCAGAAATAAAGTCCATGCCTGTGGGGAGGGGAAAAAGGAAGGGGGAGTGCAAAAAGTAAAATGAATCATGCCTGTGCATCAACAAGGATGTGATAGCTATTTATGCTGTACTATAAATACCAGATTAGTAGGATTTAAAATGTTACTGCTCTGTGGGTTTTAAAAGGAATTATAAATTCCTGGATTATTTCTCCTTCACTTCTTTCAAGATAGGCTTGTTTAAGAAGGCAGATATTTGCTTTCAGTTTTAAGAAGGTTTATAGAAGGACATAGCAGTTTTCCTGGACTCATAAACTATTTCCCAACCCCCTGCTTGCTGTTTGAAAGAGGAACTGTTTTACCTTGCCAGGAACTGCCCACTGATAACCTTGTTCCTAATCTCGCTGACTCTCACATGATTCATTGCTGATTGGTGGACTCTGCTCTTGTAAATCCCCAAACATATTTAGCAAACTGCCCATACTATGCAGTCAATTTTGGGCATGGATTTGCCATTCCTTAAGGAGGGGGGTACTATTCTGCTTGTCCTATTGCCCCCAAACCACTTGTTTTATGTAGGGAAATAATTTCATTGTTTCTTCCTAAGTAAAATAATAATCTTATTTTAATATAAATTTGGCAACAAATTTCTGGAAGAACAGAAAAAATAGGTGCTGCCAAAATGTATTGAAACACACTTCTATACTGCTTAGTAAAAGTCTTTCCTGTCAGAGCAAACACCACAATCCCAAAATGCATGATATACTTCTGAATGGTATTTCTTATACTTAATCCCTTTCCTTGGTCAGCGTTACCAGCTGACACCTCTTACCTATTATGTAACTGCTAAATGTAAATTAATCTAAAAAGCAGACTTTGGAGAAGAGCTGCCTCTTCTGATTATTCCTTTCAGGCTTCTATGTGTGTGTGGCAGTAAAGAATACAAACTATTCTAGGATATTCTAGGCTTCTTTAGCACACAGACAATTCTGGTATATTGAGGGTACTATGCTATCTATTCCCATATTATATGCCAGCATAGGAAGTTTAGAAGACAGTTGTTACTAAGTTTCTTTTGCAGATTCTTATTAGGAAGAGAAGCCATCTCTGTTTCTCTCAACATTTTGGCATTCAGTTGATGTGGTGGATTTATTTTGTCTATTCTGCATCAGACATATTTTTTGCCAAATGATTTTCTTGCCTATAAGGTGAGAGCTAGATGTCAGTCAATATGCATGACAAATTACTTTTGTGTAGATTACCTTGAAAAGGTGCTGTTGGCAGTAGACTCATAACAGGGTTGAGGAGGGGATTCTTGTTTCACCATTAGCCAAGTAGGGTGAGAACTGACTGCAAGCTTGCTCCAGAGGGCAGGCTCAAAATCCAGCCTATGCTATTTGTGGTGCATGTTGAGAGATATTATAATTAATTGTGGGAAGAAGTGTTTCTTAGTGAAATCTTTTTTGGAAATGAATAGAAAAGAATTGAGCATTCTTTATAACTCAATATGTACCAACATCTCAGACCCTCTTATTTCAATTATTTATTAAGGTCTTTAATTAGAAGCTGCTGCCTGTGTAGGAAGCTGACTAGACTGAGGCTGGTGGGCTTGAGGTAGCAATGTCCTCAGGTTAATTTGAGGATGAATGTGGTGTTGATGTCATAAAATCGTAGAACCATTTGGGTTGGAAAAGACCTTTAAGACAATCAAGTCCAGCTGTTGACCTAACACTGTCCAAAACAGTCTACAAAGTGCCACTTCCACACCTCTCTTAAAATACCTTCAGGGATGGTGACTCAATCACTTCCCTGGGCAGCTTGTTCCAGTGCTCGACAACCTTTTTGATGAAATTTTTCCTAATACTGAATCTAAACTTCCTCTGGTGCAACTTGAGGTCATGTCATTGTCCTATCACTTGTTACTTTGGAGAAGAGACTGACGCCCATCTCATTATGTCCTCCTTGAAAAGATGCGAGCGACTCCTCTCCAGGCTAAACAACTCCAGTTCCCTCAGCCACTCCTCATAAGACTTGTTCTCTAGACCTTTCGCCAGCTCTGTTGCCATTCTTTGGACACACTCCAGCCACTGTCAAATAGTCCCTTTGAAATGGATTTGGGCTGGTGATAATGCCAAGTTTTAATAATCCTTAATGGAAGTCCATGAAAATAGAGGAATAGGCAAGTAATGCTGTTAGGTAACCTATTGTCCCTGGGAGAAAGGACATCTTCCAAGTGGTTGCTGTAGGTGTCAGGTAAAAGCATTAATATGTAAAGTTTATATTGGATCTGAGCTTCTGGTATGGCAAATCACTGGAATATATAGTAGCTAGGCTGGGGACAACTGTATCTTTTGTCATGCTAATTAGTGGTTACACAAAGCAATTGCATAGGGATTAGCTTTCTGGTACAATTGATGTGCGTCTAACAAGTGTTGAGTGCTTGACACATTATTTGAAAGAATTCATGCAAGTCTTTTTGTTTATGGGAGCTAATTACCTTTGCATACAATCCCTGTAGTCACAGTATGATTCTAGCCACCTGAGAAAATCTGCAATTTATTTTGCTATAATGACAAGTTTTCTTTTCCGGGAGAACCCCAAACCTATAAGACCATCACAGATATGCTGGGATCTGCATGTACACAATATATAGAAGCCCTAAATAGTCTTGTTATAAAAAAAATCACAGTAACTTTTTTCTTTTTAGAGTGGAGAGTATCATGTGGATGATTGTTCAGATCTTTGTAGAGTTCAGTTTTGATTGAAGGTATCTGCAGAGGTCTGCTAGTCTAGGGTTTGAAAGAAGAATTCCACACAGGTTGTGTATGTTCCCTGTACTGTTTATGGGCGATTTAAAATGGGATTGTGATAATTTTGTAGCTCTCAGGGAATGAATGCATGCAAACAGCGTTCTGATAACCCACTGAATAGAGTCCCACAGACAAAATGAATGTGAGTGAAGATCAGTGCAGAGAATTCCATATAGTACTTTATTTCTTTATTCTGCTTCTCTCTTGCTCAGGAGTCAAAAAAGTGAAAAAGAGCTCTTAGTAAAGCATTGCGTATGTAGTGCTAAGTGTATCATTCCTCTCCCCCTTTTGGGTAAGTGCTAGAACAGTGGATGAATGTTTTCAAATAAAAATTGCTGCTCTCCAGGGTTATTTTACTATGTAAGGGGCATATTCAACTGTGCATAATTTCATGGATTAAGCCCATAGGCTTTTGCTTTCCTGTGCCTAATAAATTATCTGTAAAGAAATTATTTTGCTTAGCCTGCTTCAAGATGCAAATCCATTTTCACCTTACTAAAAAGAATATTTGAGATCTATATCATCAAAATTGATTTTCTGACTCAGTGTATTTATAGGCAAAGTTGAAGAAGAGACGAAAAATGGTGTTCAGACCAAGTGGAAATTAAGCTGATTTCTGTGATACTGTTATTAATATCTCAATCGTAATAAACAGTGCCAGTTTCTAGAAGTATGGCAATACCCAAGTGAGAGAATTTGTTTTTAGCCAACCTTTTTAATTCACCAGCTGTAAATGATTACATAATAACAGCATTATAAAAGGTTAAGGAAAATCAGTGTCACTGGAGACAAGGGACAGAACACCAGGGCTTTAATATTTAAACCTCTGGTTTAACTCTGGCATGGGTCCTTGCTGTCCCCATCCTGTAAAGCTCGAACAGAGTGATGTGTTTCCTCCCAGGCTGCCTGTTGGGGCTCTGGATTCTCATTCCTGGAGGTCTTAAAGCCTTAGCCAGGCAGAGCTGTGTCTGACTTGTTCTAACCCTGTTTGTGGCCCTGAAGGGGAGGTTAGATTTCATAACCACCAGTGGTCTCTACCCAGCGATATTTTTAGGTTTCCATGATAAACCTTACTATTCAAAACTTTAATAAGGTGCAGTGTTTGTCCTGTTACAGAGGAGACAAGACATTTGCCTCTCTCTCCCCCAATTATTATGACACTCATGAAAAACAGGTATCCTGCTATCAGTACCATTTTCTCCCCTGCCTGACTCTGTCAGGAGTCATATTTTCAGCCTGCTGCCATTGTGCTATCCTTTCTAACTGTGTGCTGTAAATTCAGTTCTGATGTGTCATCACTTGATAAATTGGCAAACACAGATTGTTCACAGCAGAAGATTCCCTTTGGCAAATGTGATATGTGTGTATGTTTGGATGTGTAGAATCCATGTAACATTAGTTACTGGTCAGAATATGGGTCGTGGTGTGGTGTTCCAAGTTCACCATCACTCATTTTCACTAGTTAAACCTTCCCACAGCAGACACATTGCGAGGAAGTTCTGATCGCCTGAGAGAAATAAACCAAATTGTACATCATTTCCTGTGGTTGCTATGGTCCTCTGGAAAGCGCTGCTAAGCCTAACCATGTTCAATAGGTCTGTTACCTTGCTGACTTGAGCTGTCTGATTCATGTTGTCTTTTAATGAGCTACTTCTAAAACGTCTGCAGGAGATCTTGTTGGGAGCTCACGTATGCAGGCTGCTGCATGACAGTATGGGTATACCTGTCACCTGCCCTAGGACCAAATGGCAGCAAGCTTAGCTCAGGGCATGCAATTCCTAGGAACCATATGGGAGATGGAAGCTTTTAATACCTGCAAAAATCTTTTTTGAATGTTTGTGTTTTCCTCACCCATTCTTAATTCTCATGCACTATAGATAATATTTTGGTTGCCTGGCAACCCAGCTAGGAGCATATGAGATGGAAAGTGGGACTTAAGGGTATGGATTTAGTTTTCTTTTAAGGCAGTATCCGTAGTTCATATCACTATTCTAGGTGATACTATGTTCAGATTGATTAATATTTAGTTTGCATGACTGTTACATAACTGTTTTTATTACTGATAAGGAACAGCATCAACTGCTTTGGTTGCTTGGACAGGAGAGCAGCACACTTGCTAGTGTCCTTGCTAGGCATTTTCTGTGAAAGCCACACCCCTGTCAACTCTGCCAGTGCATCTTTGTCCAGTCTGGAGCACACACTAGAGGTAACCTGAAGCTGAGTAGTCACAGGAGTGGGAGTGAAAATACCACACCCACTGAGAATGAACAGACCAAAAAGAAATGCTGATTTTCAAAAATGCTGTGCTTCTCTTGGGATGGGGTTTGGTTTATTTCCTGCCTGTGAAAATGAAATATTAATAGCATCAGTTTTCTTTACCAGGGGCTACTCAGCACCAATATTTTTGTCAGAAAAGGTTTCATTTTTTTCAATGTCAGAGTCTTTCAAGAACAAAATAAACCACTTCAATTGTGAAAATACAACCTATATATAGCCTTTATCATTGTTTTTATGGGAAATGAAAGATGTCGTACATCCAGTGTGACACCGTGGTAATGGATGTCCTGTCTGATGTGTCGTATGTTGTAGTGCTACTGTGCAATGTAGTAGTTTGAAACTAATTTTTTTAAACAAAGCACAGGGGAAACAGATTTTGACTGTGTGATAAGGAAAGGTGTCTGAGAATCCTGATATGCTTCTATGTGACTTAAAGGTAGTTCTGAATTGTCAAAATTCCATGAAAAAAAAAAAAAAAAGGAAATTCAGAGTTCTTATTGATTCCAAATCTTAATTACTTTGATTTTTCAGATGCCTGGAGCAATCGTTGAGAAAGCCAAATGCCACCAAAGTTAGTAAGGTTGCATATGCTGTTATGTATTGCTGCTAACCTTATAGTTGCACACTGAGCATGATTTCATTTTCCAGAGTAGGGGCCAACTATTGAAATTAATGGTTTTGTTACATGCAAAAAATGGTATCCGAATAAGATTATTTTGCTGATTTTGGCTGGTATAATTTTCTTCACAGTAACTAGTATGGGGCTATGTTTTGGATTTGTGCTGGAAGCAGTGTTGATAATACAGGGATGTTGAACTGTTGGCAGAGAAGTGCTTACACAGAGTCAAGGCAGTTTCTGTTTCTCAGCCCACCCCACTAGTGAGCAGGGTGAGAATGCACAAGACTGGGAACAGGCACAGCTGGGACAGCTGACCCCAACTGACCCAAGGGGTATCCTGGACCATATGTCATCATGTTTAGCATATAAAGCCAGGGAATGTTTCAAATGATTGCATTTGTTTTACTGAGTAGCTGTTATGTGCGACGGAGCCCTGCTGTCCTGGGGATGGCTGAGCATCTGCCTGACCACCTGTGGGAAGCAGTGAATGAATTCCTTATTTTGCATTAAGTGTGTGCAGCTCTTCCTTTACCTATTAAAATGCCTTTATCTCAACTCCTGCATTTTCTCACTTTTACCCGATTCTCTCCCCCATCCTACTGGGTGTGGGGGGGAGCATCTGGCTATGTGGTGTTTAGCTGCCAGCTGGGGTTAAACCATAACAATTATTACAAGGTTTTGTTGTTGGCAGTTATTTTTCTTACTCCTGCAGAAGTAAGCCTGTGTTAGACACAGGCAAAGGTATCTTTCTTGCTATTTTTCTTCTCTTTCAAAATATTCTTGTGCACTGTTCATTTGTGAAAACATGTTTGGACGCTGAGAAGCATAGAAATTTGTTCACATAAATGTGAGAAATAGGATGGTAGTCCATAAAGATCCAGGGGTTATTGGGATAGTGAATCAAGATGAGTCATGATAGTTCAATACTTCCTAAATTCAATGTGATAATTACAGAGTTGGTTTTTCAAGAGTCCTCTGGGCTTGAACTGAAAGAGATGCAAAGATTAGATCACTATTTGTGAGATAGAATATAAAGTCCAGGTCTTTATACTGCTGGCTTTTCATCCACTGGGTGCTGACCTACCACATTTATAGTCAATCAACACTGTAAAATAGGTGGGATAGAGTATATGCTGCCTGACGGACAGCCAGAGCTTTGTAAAAGTGTTACTGTTTGTGGGCTGATGCCAGTTGCATGTTGACGACTTCATGACTCTGACATGCAGAGATTTTTCCAAAGGCTTTTCTGCCAAACCTATTGATGAAGTTATCGAATAAAGCCCTGACTCTGGCAGGTTTTTTTGCTTTGCGCTCATTCTACAGTGCTTGTAAGCAAGGGAATACAAGTGGGGATTGCAGTGTGCAAGCTAGCTTACTCAAAATTTTGCAAGCAGTACCATGCATGCTACCTGCACCGTGGCAATCTGGTTTTAGGGGTTCATAGCAATGATGGTGAATTCTGCGACAGTGAGTTAATGTGTTTAATCTATATTCTGTAGTTATAACTCTTCCTTCTTCCCAGTTTCTGTTTTTGTGGTTTTTTTTTGCTTTTTTTTTTGTTTTGAATGTTTATTTGTTTTTTTGTTGGGGGCATTCCTTTTTTTCTTGCGTGTCCACAGTTTAGTAATAAGTGAAAATTTTAATTTGAAAGCATAAGGGGATAATTTATAGTTAATTTCTGTTCTTTTGGTTGGTAACTAAGAACTATGTAGACTGCTACATGTCTTATAGAGTAACTATACCATATGCTTACAGATAAAATTGCTATAATCAGTGATATCAAGTGTATTACTTTGCATAACATCAATGTGAGCTATAATTGATGTCTGGCAGTTTGGAAACAGCTCTTATCAAGAACATACAAAGATTATAGTATAATCATTGGTGGTTTAAATAGTGCTCACACAGATTGTCTGGTGCTTCCTATTGGGTGCCTTTCTTTGACAGTTCTTAACATATGTAGGTTGACACTTTAGCTACAACACAAACTCCACTCACCCATTTTTTAAAATCTGTTCAAAACCATTAAGTGTTTGCCTTCAACACAATCAGGACCATGTCACTCCTTGAAGAGTTTCTTAAAGGAATGACAACATTCAAAATTAAAAATAGATAATTCATTCCTAGGGCTGCTGCAGTGGTATAAGCTACTGCATCTCTTCCATGCTTGGTACAAAAGTAATTTCATATTATTTTATGGGTATGTTCTTGTTAACATATTTTCCATTTTTGCCAGTAGTGTTTGCCTATATCCATGTTTATTTAATACATTATCATATTGATGTAGTGCATAAGCTCTTTGGTACTTGCTCTACTCTTGCCTATTTTTATTCTGTTTGGGATGCTGGGGTTGAACTGCAGCCTGACTCTGAAGAAAGTTGTCCTGAAAGCCCTAACCACATTCTAGGTCACTGGGCTTGGCCAGATGTTGGTGTATGCATATAAAATCTTTAAGAGATGATGTATTACATGGATTAACTGGATGAGAGAAATTGAATGACAAGAAGAAAGATATTATTATGTTCTGTTTACAGAGGTGAAACTGAGACCCATCTCACAGAGTATTTGATAATGGTAGGAATTGCCTGTGTACCAAAGTTAGTAGTCAAGTGCCCACAGTTCTATTAAAATAATAATAATGGGTCATTAGCCAAGCCTGAATGTGTTCAATGCCTTAATTTGGGAAGGACCTGTGGCTTATAAGCCATGGCTTTGAGTGTGAATCTTGGGCTTGTCAAATGCTATATAAAGAAATGTGATAATGCCATGTTAGGGACTAGGCAGTGGCTACTAAAAGTGTCAAAGGTAATTATGTTTCAGGAATAAATCACATGGCCTTAATATTCCTGCTCTTCACTGGAATGAAGTAGCTCCTGGATTTCTACTTCCTCCTGCGTTGGTCATACCTGCCACCTTAAGTTATGAAGGTCTAACCAAGCCAGAAATCAAAGCCTCCCAAAAGAAAACTTCTGTTCTATGCTTTATTCTCTTTCTTTTCCTCTTAGAATGCCTTCTTTTCTTCATTTTACGTTTCTTTCTTTGCACTTCTGATTTATTTCTACTTTTTATGTCTGCCTCTTTTGGTGTCTTTTTTTGAGCCATACGATTGGTAATATAGATCATGTATTTTCTCTTTCCTGTTTACTTATATAATGTTTTTGTACTAGAACTGCAATAACTTTTTTTCACCTAAATGCTATTCAAAATTCTAATTGATAAATAAAAATCTGACTGTTCCTGGATATTTTATTAAATAGTATTTACTATGGTAATTATGTACTATGAATAATATAATTCCACAGAAAAAGTGTCATTTTATAGTAATATTATGTTTTTGTGAAGCTGGATACGTATTCAAGGCCAAATTGAACAGGGCTTTGAGCCACCTGATCTAGTAGGAGGTTAGAACTAGATGATCTTTAATGTTCCTTCCAACCCAAACCATTTTATGATTAACTTTCAGAACAGGAATGGCTGTTAACTGAATGTAACCTAACTCTTTTTTCCTTCATTAATAAGTTACCTTAGAACATGTATTTCTGTTGCTTACATTATAAATGATATAAAGCTGTTAACAATATTTTACCAGTGGAGTACGGCTATTCAGCAATATGTTAAGGCCAAATGCTTGTTCAGTTTTTATTCCAACTTTAGGAGAACTGTCATTTATTTCAGAATAAGATTAAAATTTATTTATTTTACTGATAAGCAATTCAGATAAAGTCTTGGCCTAAATTACAGATATTTACAACTAGTTATCAAGTTTTTACTCTATCTTCTGTCCAGAGAGCCTGTGCTTTACAGAAAACCAAGCATTATAATTGTTGTTATCTTCAGAGACAATTCAGCACCATATAGTGCTGCTTCTCTACACTTCTGGGCGTGATGAGGAAAACCATTTAATTTACCTGGTATGCACTTCTGCCATTCAAGATGGATGCAGTCAGCTGAGCAGCTGACGTTCTTCAGTCCTATATTTGTACTTGTAATTTTTTTAATCTAGAGATCCTAGGCTGTGAAAAAGTGACTTGCTTCCCTTCAAAATCTACTAGCTAATTAATTGTGGTTGTGGAGTGCTGTTGCAGGCAGTTTCTTATGACATTTGACTAATCATAAGTGCTGATACAAGGAATGTGTTACAGTGAGCAGGATCACATCTGGCAAGATGTCATGGCTACTCACTGCTCTGCTCTGTAAGCAGTTTTTCCCCAAAAATGTTTTGACCTCATTCTATGCTTTTAAATTCTCAAGTTATGGTTACCGCCTTGCAGTATGCATCATATGTCCAGTTCACATTTTGAAACTATGGGACACAGACATAAGCTGAGACTGCTGTGCAGGCATTTAGATCTCTTGTTTCACTAAATTTTTGTTTCTTTTTTTGTTCAGGTAAAATGTATCAGATGGGCAATTTTGTCAGTGACTGTAAATTTTGTCCACGTTTGATCAGCATTGTTTTTAAACAAATGCTTCTGAATTTAAAAGAAGGGTTTGAATTTTATGTGATTAAATATTTAAGGGAAAAGTTGAGCTAAAATAGTTCAGTGAACTAGAGTGTGAAAATGTCTTCCCATTTTATTCTCAACTGGACAAGGCCAGGTACTTTCATAAGCAAATGATGTTTTTGTGGATTCATAATCTTTGTAGTTCACTAGACTTTCAATCAAGTTCCTCAATTTCAAGCATAAATTCCATGAGACTGTCTTTCAGATGTTTAAGGATAGAAACTAGACCATGGGTCTTTTAGATTGATTGGTGGATGTACCTATGAAATATTAAAGATTTGTATTCCTAATACTTAATACTGTAGGTTGAAATACATGCAAAGGTCAATTGAATATGTACAGATTATTGAGGGGATTTTTATGCTTTGGGAGAAGAGATGATTGTTCTTGATACTCCTTTCAGTTACATCTGAGACTTGGCCTACCAGAGTATGTTGGTTCATTCCCAATAGCTAAGTTTTAGCCTAATGAAAACTGGAAGGAAGGGATATTGGGTATTACAACAGTAGAATATCTGTTTGCATAATGTGCTGCAGTAAGTTTTGAAATCTGTCACTATTTCTGTATGTGCATATTAATTATTAACTGTATCAGCATTCACGATGGTGAACTTGTTACCCAATTTACCATCTGTGCTTCTTACAGTTTTCTTCTATTCTTGTTTTTTTCCCCTTACATAGCTGCAATAAGGAAAACTTGACTTGGAGTCAGCAGACCAGAGATTTTTTACCACATTTCTCTCAGAGTCATGGAGGGGTAGATTGGCACAATGTCAATATGAGTGCTCATATTCAATTGAGAATATTTTCATGCCATGTAATGAATTTTCCTTGTCCACAATTCACAGCTGTTTTCAATACTGACTCAGAATGGGCTAACATTGAGATTTCTAATCAGCTTTCATCTTTTCCCATTGTTTCCAATTTTCTCTTAACCATAAAAGCAATAAGGCAGTAATAAAGCCATTCTGGTAATCATGCTGAATTTTTCCTATAACCTCTGGCAATGGAAAGAAAACACATGACTGAATAGTACTTCAGCTTTATAAAACTTAGGTCTCTAACAAGATTAATAAGTTGCTTACAGGAAAGTGGTGCCTTCCAGGTAGGCCAGACCAAACAGCATTAAGATGTTTTATACTTGTTATATCTTGACAATACTATCCTAATAGCACTGAGGTTTTAAAATCTGATGAACATAAATGTTACTTAAGTATGTTTAAGTATATTAAGTTATTTAAGTGTATAGTCTGAAACAGTAAAGGCTTTCTTACTATCCTATGCTCCATGAATTGACACCTTTAGAACTCAGACATTTGAGCCTGTTTATATGACATAACAGGACTCAGACCATATTTTGATATGAAAAAAGATAATTCCTCATTGGGGGAGGCAGTGTGAAGTCTAAATACACAAGATGGGAGTTACAGTATAGAAAGGAGAGATAAATTGTTCTTTGCCTTTGCCTTAAAGTCCTCTGTGTTTGAAACATAGCCTGCCAAAGGCAGCTTTTAATTTCCTAAATTAGTCTAATAAGAGAGCAACAATACATTACCAGAAGTCACAAAATTAGTACAGTAAGCATATGTGCAAGCTACCTACCTTTTTTCTCTCTTATTCAGCATCGAGTTGTATCTGCAAATATAAGCTAAAATGCTTGTAGACTGAAACTGGTCCTTAAAGATGCAGGGTGTAAAAATCCCTGTTAGGGCTGAAAAGCATCCCTGGGATCAGAAACTGTAATCCAGTCCTGTAATAGGATTGGTATAAATATAATCCTATTATTAACCATGTACTTGCATGTCAGAAGGAGCAGTGAATAAAAGCTAGATGATGTTTGGGTCATGTTTCTCTTTCAAAGCAGATAATCAATGTGCACCATTGTAACATACACTGATTTAAAAGGTGGATTGTGGTGTAGGTAGTACTTTCATGCCATAAATTAATTTTGCAAAGGTTCTGAGCTGTCAGTCATTGGATTCTTTTTCCCTCTCTCTTCTCCTCTTCAGCAGTATTAAAAAGGAAGGCTGAAGTTATTTTTTTTTTTTTTAATAAATCTTACTGTCCATGATGGATGCAAACCAACAAATTATAGCATTATGAGCTAAACTGCCATACTGTGTCAGAAGGGAGAAATCATCTACCTGTGAAGAATATACTGTTGTATACATCTGTTGATAATAAAGATAAGTGGCTCATGTTGTGTAATTAATACAGTTACAATGTGTTAGTCCCTTAACAATGTAAAAGCCAGTTAGCATTTGTTGAAAGCCAAGTTTATATGGTGATTGGCCTGGATTGCTGAGTCTATGGAATTATAGTTATGAAGACATTACCTTCATGAGAAGTTGCCTTTCACTGTTCTTGTCACGTTAATCTTTGCAAAAAAAAGACACTCTGAACACTTAATGTAATTATCATGGCAAAGAATTACCAGTAGTAGCTTTTTTTTTGGCCCTCTTCTTGTCATTGGTCTTGAGGTAGGAGCTGCCTAAAAATGAACTGCTTTCTCCACGTTCTCTAGTTTTGAAGCCTGAATCTATTGCAGTAGGCTAATAAATTTCTTTTGCAAGTTTCATGTCTCAAATCACACCAAGAATCAGTTTCCTTCATGTACCTGATTGTTTTTCAGAAGTAGTGCTACATGTTCGTTTTTTTTTTTTTCAGATACAGTGTAATGTAGGAAGTTGTTCTGTCAGTCCCTGTGGTGTAACTATCAACTGTATTCTGATTTTGATGTACAAACTTTTAAACTATGCCCTCATAAATAAGCATGCACATGAACATATTTATGAAAATGCTATTTTAATTACAATTAAATGAGTACAAAGTGAAACTGCATTATCTTCTTAGCCCTTGACATGATGTTTTCTAGTTCAGGGTCTGCAAAGTCTTGTGAGGAATCTTTGGGCTACTTTGACCCACCACATACCTCATTGCTGTCTTCAGTTGGCAATGTATATTCACAGTGGGAAAACATTTGAATTACCATGCTACTGTCATATGGGTATCTGGTAAAGCAGGAGCAAAAGAGCAGGAAAAAAAACGTAAATTGAGAAGCATGGTGCTTGAACTTCTAGAGTTGTATCTGTCTGTACTCCCTTGACTAGAAAGATTTTTTCCTAGCTTTGGCCTAAGCAGTGAGATACGCTGCAAATACATGAGCGCTGATAGGTATTGAGGGTGTGCATTGGTTATGTTGCTATCTAGAGTTATCTTGATTTCAGTATATCTTCTTTACTTGGGAAATTTAATACCATAAAAAGAGACAGTCCCTCATTAAAAAAGTTCAGTAGTCTAAGCAGGTAAATAATTTATATTCGTTCTAAAGGTAGTGTTGAGAAAAGAGTCAAGGAAAAGCTTGGAATTTGGTCCATGTCTTTTGAATACCAAACACACTTATGATCTTAAGACTTCTAGGTCCTCAGAATGTTTCATTTAGCACGTTCACATTTTATACTGTCATCCTGAAGCAGCTTGTTTTGCATCCTTACTATCTGGACATAGAGAAATTTATTTTGTGGGTGGACTATTGGAGGAAATGTTTTTTTTTTTGTTATTAGTGTGATTTACGTTAAAAGCTAGTATTAGCTGAATTTGCAGTATTTCACAAATGTTATACCTTTTTAAACCTAGCTGAGGGTTTGTCCTCACCATTCTGGAGTTATATCAGATGTAAATATATGATTTATCAGTGGTGACAGATTCTGCCTTGGCTTTGCAGTTCCTATTATGTTAATGGATCATAGTTTGCTGGAAAACGGCTTTTCTCAAATGGCCTGTCCTTGTTCAACAGCACTGAATTATTGTTTCACTAGCTTTAGTTTCTTGTTATAATTAACTTTCAAATGTGCTGTAGGAGCATAAGGAGCAAACAAACTCATTTTACATTGATCTGTAAATAAAACCATTTCTAAAATAATATGAACAGTTAATACCAAGCACTAGTGCAGTTTGCTGCCGCTAGAGAGGTTCGTGAAATTAATTACCCATGCACAAAATATTGATGAATAACAAACACTACCACACTTCATTCTTTTCGTAAATACTGTGCACAAAAATGTCTAGAATAAAGGTGGGAGAAGGGAACAGAACAGCTTTCGAGTTTTATGACAAAGCTGACTTTCTTATCTACTTTAACTGTTTTCTTGAGTTTTCTAATTAGTCATTTAGGTTACTTGTCAGTTCATGATTGCTACTTCATTATGGTTACCAATTTTTGCATGATGTGATCTACTCCAAGATCAGTTCTAATTCATCTTTCAGAAAATGACAGTGTTCAGCACCTCCATGATCCTAATCCAAGTCTTTGTAGATATTGCTGGAGGCTGTCCACCTTATATGGTGTATCACAAAGAAACTTATCAAAAGGTCCATTTTCTAAGTAGCAGTGCGTGGTGCTGGAAAAATAATATGTTCCTATTAAGTTCCTTCTATAATCAAACAGCATGGATAGCTATAATATAGTACTGAACTGTAAGCTTTCATTATATTTACTTGTGTTGCAAAATGTTTAGCCTTCAACATTTTCAGAAAAAGTATTTATGCAGGTGAGAGCTACAAAAATAAAATTATATATATGTTACCTCAAGCTTCTGTAGACATGTATCTTTGTAAATGTGGCATGTGGCTAGGTAATATTTTTTTCCCCACCAAATGAAGTTATTATTCTAACTCCTAATTAAAAAATGCTTGGTATAAAGGTATCTTGTAGTCATAGAGTAATCTTTATAGTAAGATACAGATGATGTATTTAGTGTGTGTGAAATAAAACCATACACTTTCCATCACATCATCAGTTTTATGCATATATGTTGGCTGTACAAATACAGGAAACTCATAATTTTAATAACTAATAATTAGCTAATGTGTAGAGATTTTAAACTCCATACAGTTATATATTTCCCTTTCTATTAAAAGTGAGATGTTTGCAGCACAAAGCAGCATGGTTTCTTCTAGGTGACACATCAATGCAGTGGCAGAACTAAGAACTGAGCCCTGTTCTCTGAAGACCCAGTGTATTAGTGCTTCTGTGATTTGGGTAGCAGAAATTTATTAGAAAAGGAAATTTGAAATAAGATACTTTTTTTTAATATATATATATTTATCACCGTTTTCTAGAACTATGAGCTTTATGATGACCCCATGAAGGTAATGGTGCAACTGAGGAACCTCGGTATCAGAGAGATTGGTGGATGATAAGGTTTCTCAGAGTTAATGGTTGCAAAGACTTTTTAGGGTGGGTTTCTTTTTGGAGAAAAGGAACTAGATGATGATAAATCTTTCCTCAAAAAAAAAAAAAAAAAACAAACCACAAAAAAACCCAAACAAACAAATCAACACCCAAGGCAGTGGGATCTGGGTTTTACAAAGAAATCTTGGCTCCATCAAGACAAGAAAAACACTCTAAACCTTAAGAAGGGCTTCAATAATAATAAAAGTATTTCTGACTTAGGATGGCTCTTCTAAAAGGAAAAATGATCCCACAAGCATACGGTATTGCTTATGATCACTACATACAATTTCTGTACAATACCAGTTCTCTTTTTCTAGGTGCTATGCCACACACAAATTGACAGCTATTTTTAATGAGGTTCAAACAAAAATGTGGCTAAGATTAGGAATGAAAGTAGTGAGAAAAATATAATTTTCATAAATCAGGAGCAAACAGATCTCAGTTTGATAAATGATAGTGTTAATTTGTCTGCTATAACAAGACTCAGCTTTTAATTACTGGAGAGGAACATGGTGTAAAACCACTACTGATGAAGGCAGTGCTGGATTGTGATTCCCATAATAAGTTGGTGGCTTTATGTGAAGGTTGGTTTTTCTTTCTTTTGTCTTAGTATTTCAAAGCAAGGATTATTGGATTAGCATTTCCTATTTTATTGATGAAAGGATATTCCTTCTATTCTATCAGGCTTCTACATTTTAAGAAACCAGCAGGTCTGAAAGCTCTATTTCTTGAACAAATTTTGTTAAGATTTTCCTCTGCAGCCACTGATATAGTAGTTGTTTAAAAAATAACTGGAGATAAATAAAAAGCCCTTTGACCAAATTAATACTTATATAAGAGATAGTTATATACCTTTTAATTTAATTTGCACAGAACCAGATTTATCTTCCCTGAGAAACCAGTCTTAGAGGAAGAAGGCCTTCAATCATATGGTGCTGTGCTAAATGTGTTAGATACTCAAGACTTTATGCTCAAAAGCATGTCAGTATAATTACAGGGTCAGCTCTATAAAGAGTTACATTGTAATTAAGTTTTTTAAAAATCAGGCCTAAGTCCTAAGAGTGATGAACTTGTTTGAAAAGGTAAAACAGAAATGCTGGCGTTATCTGTGCTCTAATCGCAATCCTATCCACAGCAGTAGAAGGAATAGGAAAGCACTTTGCAGAAAAAAGCAGATGGTACCTCACCGCTTAGAAAGAGACAATTGAGTTGATTTGTTGTAATTTTATTAGGTTGTCTTACTGTTATTTTTTTTTTTTAAGCTGTACAGATCTAGAGGAAAAGTTGTCTTGCTAGTAGAAACATAAGTATCATTCAATACCTAGCACAGTTGTATTAGTTGGGAATAGTTTCTCAAGCCATTTAATCAGGAGCTAATTTCCACAAAACTAAGTAGTGATATACTAGGAATGCGAGCAGAGAAGAGCAAGGTCCTTCTTATCACTTCCTGCAGACTATACTGAAGATAAGCTTATCTAAGGGTCTTGCACATAGGATCAGATGTGACTGTGGCCTTCATAAAACAGACAACTTCCCCCACTCCCACTTAAAGCAGTTCTTATAAAAATAAGATTAAACCAAATGTGCAGATTACTACCAGAAATTTGTATATGAAAGCATGTTGATTAATCTTAGCTGTCCTTTTCCTTTTGTCTATAGTGATTGTACAAATTGTAGTGGCATTTTTCTATTAATATGATGTACAGGGAAAAGTTAATCTCTTTAAAGCTGAAACTTGACTTTTTGAGTTACCAAATGTTCAAAACTCCCATTAAATGTAGTGAAAACATTTTTGCCTAATCAAACTCAATTATGTGGGGGTCTCAATAACTGCTTTCTGTGATGTAGCATTTTGAGTAATCTGTCTTCATGACTACTTTAGGAGATTGTTGAATTTACTCCATGTCTCTCTTCACTGACAACTGTGTAGTAAGCCCCAAAATCACTTCTCATAAAATTCTCTTTGAATGTGAATTATAAACCATGAGATTATGAAAAACAGAAAAACAGCTGATCAAAGGCAAGTAATTTGGGAACATCAGTGAAATGTTTCATTGATTTTATTTAGATATTTAATATTTTCATAATTTATCTGTACAAACTAGAAGATTAGAATTTGTTTTAGACTCCTTTTTAAAATTAATTTGTTTTACCTTTTTTCTTCTTTCTTTTTATAAGTTTATCCTGTCTGGCTTCCCTCTAAAATAGACTGCTTAAACATCAAATTACTGAAGCAGTTTCTCTATTAGCAACTAGTAAACCCAGGCTTCCTTACAGTACTTTCACAAAATAGCCATCTTCCCAATATCTTTAGCTTTTTCCCATTGTTTTATAATAGTGAACTCATCTGTGTGAGAAGCTTTGATGGGGTTTTGCCTGTTATTTCAGCTAAGTCCTGAACTCTGTGCTGCCAGAAACAAATTATTAGTACTGAAGTTGCATGCATGCAGTTAAAATGGTATTAATTCTCCTTAATTAATCAGAATTAGTAATAAAAACCTTTGCTTTAAAATGAAGCCTGTGTCTTGAGACAGTTTCTGGTGAGCTCTGTTCAAACACCTTTAACTGTAAGCAGAAAATTGTCTTTCCAGTTGACATGAAAATTAGGGCATCTGTGGTGGTTTGATCAAAGCATGTTTTACAGAGCAATATAGAGAAACCACAGTTTCTCTGTGTTACATGCTCATTACTGTGGTGGTATTGTCTATGGTGACACATTAACCAAGTTGTATTGGTTCCAGTTTGCTGCAGGACAGAGATTTTAGGGATCTCTTTTTAGTAAGGAAAAATTAACATAGCATGCTGTTACCTAGTCATAACTTTTTTGGGAGCTCACTACATGCAAAGTGGTCACTGATCAGAGAATCCAGAGAAATATCAAGGATTTGGGGAAGTTTTCCAGTGATCAAATTGGCATGAATTAACAAGACTGCAGAAGAATGAGTCTATAAATTTAGTTTTTCCATCTAAGCTGTTTTTCTTTATTCAATCTAATTTAAAATACACCACTTCAGTGAAAGTTTATTTTTCATTTATGTTCATAATCCAATTTCTTGTCAGAATTATAAACATCTACAGCACTACTCCAACCCTGTTTCTTTAATTGCAGATAGGGAGATGTAATAACACCCAATTTGGATGTCAAAAGAAGTAGATTCAAGTCCCCTCTTTGCCCAGTTTGAAGCAAAAACAAAACTAGGGATGTCTTTTTTCTGACTAAGACAGTATAATTAACCTTAGTAGTATTATATTAATACATAATTTTCCTGATTTAAATTTTCATTGTTTTTTCCCATCAGTACCCTCTTTTCACTAAAGTTTAAGATTTTTCGACAACTTTTTCTCTTGCAGAAAATTCTGATTTGATTGTCAAGTAACAAAAGCAGCTTATAGCGAATTTTCAAATTACCATTTCCCAATATTTTTAGCCTGCTGGATAAAAATGCTATTTTTTTTCTTTTTAAAATATGATTTTTTATTTCTCTGAATAAATAAGGTGGTTATCATCACAGTAAATTTCTTGTACAAGACTGTCTTAGGTGGCTCTTCATAAGCACTGTGATTCTGCACTGAAATTGATTGGACCTTTGTGTCATATTGACTGCTGTATAGAATCATAGAATGGCTAGGATTGGAAAGGACCTTAAGGTCATCTAATTCCGGCCCCCTGCTATGGACAGGGCCACATCACCCTGTTCAGCCCTGTTCCAGTGCCTCACCATCCTCACAGTAAAGAACTTCTTCCTTATATCCAAAGTGGACTTTCCCTGTTTAAATTTAAACCCACTACCCCTTGTCCTATTGCTAACATGCATTTTTTTTTTTAACTTCATGTTGTGGTTTGAGGCTTTCAAACTCATGCAGCCACTCTCTCACTCATTCCCCTCTCTCTTCCTCAGTCCGAGGGGATGGGGAGGAGAATCAAAAGAATGCAACTCCCACAGGTTGAGATAAGAACAGTTT
>JASSUY010023255.1:0-36761 GCA_032466535.1 Forpus xanthops
GATACAGTTGGCTTTCTGGGCTGCAAGAGCACACTGCTGGCTCATGTTCATTCTCTCATCAACCAACACCCCCAAGTACTTCTCCTCAGGGATGCTCTGAATCTCATCTAAGGCAGGCTTTCTCAAAGTCTATTTCAACCATAGCATTGGAAGAGCATCACAAATGTTATTGAGGTTCCTTCTCATCTTTGATAATTGGATGGGTTTTTTACTCTTGTCTTTAATAGTGTCGAGTTAATGTGGTTATTATTTGACATTAAGTATGTTTCCTTTGTCTGGAATTTAGGTTAAATGCTAACTCCTGGTATTTGCTATGATTTTATAACTCTAAAATTCATTAAAGGAGATGTATATATGTAAGTACCTGCAATAGAAATTTCTCTTAAATACAGTCTTGTGAATGGAAGTAACTCACCTCAGAAAGCCACACTTTAGGAATAGGAAAGGCTATAGCCAGCAATACTTGAGAGGTTAGTTAAACCTGAAGGATTGAAATCCCAATCAGTCTAATAATTACAGTGTTTCTTCCTAAATTAAACTGAGACCCACCGCATCCACATTGCAGCTCCAAACGCCTTCTCTCTGGCATCTTGCCTAGTTCCCCTTGAAAAGCAAAATCTCTAACATAAAAAATTTCCAATAATCTGCAAAACGATTATTCCACTCCTGCAGAGAAGTTTGTCTATGTCCTCACAGGATCAGGATGATTTCCATGCAGAATTTGAGAAGTTCATTTCCTTATTCATGTTGATTTTAATAACAATAAAAATAAAAATTAATAACTGAGAACTCTGGGAGCAGTTTTAAAAATAGGTTCAGTCTGCTCCTGCTCTCTTTCTTTGAGCTGGAAGCGTTAATGTGATGAAGAGACTAAGAAGATATTTCCTATGAGGCATGAGCTGGAACCTCATCCTCTGATTCCTCTGGGGAAGGACTTGAGGAATAAAGAGTTTCTTTCTCATAAATTTCACAAGTCAAAGAGTTTCCTGCAAGTGCAGCCTAATCCTGTAGCTGCCTAATCTGCAAATCTCATGAAATTCATTAGTGTCATAGCAGACTCTGATTCCTTCTCTATTCCTCCTTTATTTATAATTACCATCATTTTCAACTTGCTAGCATCTCTGGTGGTAACTGGAGATTACTGGAAGCAAATAAACTGCATAGATAAGAAAAAGTTGAAAATGTGCATGATGCATGAAATAGATAACTATAAATCCTTAAATGGTATCTTTTATGTGCATATTATTTGTGTGTAATAGGTATATAATTTTTTATTTTAATTAAAATATGTGCAAGTGAGAATCTGTTTTGAGCTGTGGTAATAATTTAATTGGTGATAAACATGAACTTTCTAAAGTAAATTAATAGTCAGTATAATGTGCTTTTGCAAATTAATTGATTTTTGGCCTCTTCCTCAATGATTTGCATATGAATGGTTATTGAAGCTTAATGTCTTTGAATTATATTGTCCTAAGAAATATGTAGCATATTCTCAACATGGAAACAAGTGAAAACTTTGACAAAGTGAAATGAGAACACACGCAGACATTCACAGTTACCTAGCAGGTTGTGTTACACAAATGACTTTATGAAGTAGCTTAAGATCTCTGCCCATTTAATTCTCAGGTCTGATGTACAGCCAGTAAACAACGGTCCTTACGTGAGAAATGAGAAATTTCAGGGGCCATTGAACACACTGAATTCAGTCAGCAGAGTGCTCAACAGCCCTCAAAATTTCTCATTTAGGAGGGTGCATATGTATTGCTTCCAAAAATGAATGTGAACTTCACTTTTTCCATTTGATTTATATTCTTTCCTCCCTTCTAACTGCCCTCCCTCTCTCCAAGCCTCATACCACAAGTAGCTGGTCTGACTTGCTTCTCGTTTGGAAACGCATTCAAGACACACACTGATCGAACCACTGGCACAAGTTCAGAGTGTGAAGCAACATACAAAGATTCACAGTTTAATGCTAGAAAATCCCAATCCCTACACCAGCCTCAAAACTGCACGTTCGGGATATTCTTTCCCTGCATTCCTATTATCACTCCTTCAGACACCAGCTGGTGACTAATGTAAGCATGATGCTATTCAGGTTAATGTTTATTTGCCTTTCTGGAATTTCTAACTGTAAATTGTTAATTGTCCTGGTGGCTAAATAGATGCTGTAGCAAATAAATACGTAGTGAGTGTATCTGAGTTTTCAGTAGTGCTCTTCTGGTGAACAAAATTGGGAGCAGCATTAGATCTGGCTGCCTGTGCAGCCTCCTAATTTTCATATCAACATGAGCACCTTAAATAGCAAAAGCACCATTGCCCAGTGGGGTCAAACTTCTCTTTATCTGCGCATCTCTGGAGGTTTTTTTATTTATTTTTTTCAGTAAAGTTAAGTTCCTTAAAGGTGGAGAGAAAGAAATCTCTTACTGAAATACTGATTTATTGTTTTAATGCGCTCAGACTTTGTTCGTTTTCTTGATCGTTAGATATTTTGCATTTCTTTATACATACCTACATATTTCTGTATACATACATACATAATGAGGGAAATGATACTTGTATGTTTAACAGTTGTGTTGCAATAGGCTCCACAAGGCTTCAGAGGTAAAAATCCTAGCGTGATCTTCTATGTGGTTTCAACTGCAACCCTTTTTCCTCTGTCCACAGTTCCTGCAAAAACTTGAATTTCATATTAATATTCCTTCATTTCTCTTGTGACTGTGTCTTTTTGGTAAGACTAAATCTATCGTAAACCCACTTGAACTTTATCCCCTTGTGGAGATATGTAGTATTATAGGTAATAACATTAGATACGCAGACTAAAAGCAGCCACTTTTGGAATTCTGAGTGCTTTTCAGAAAATGTTTCCCATAGGAGTCAAAATAATGCAAAGGCTTGTATACTTAAGAAATAGACTGTTAAGGCAATATATTGCATTACTCTTTGATTGAATATGAGTTATAGTATTAAAAGTCTTTATTTTATTTTTACCAGAAAAAATCAGCTAAAGTACTTAATAAGTTAGCTGCTACATTTTGAATTAACATACAGACTGAAGGGTAAATTCTGTGCTTCTTAAACATGTGTAATCTAATTAGCATTTGTGAGATTTACTGGGATCTACTTTCCCCTTGGCATATGCAGTTGCAAACAGGGAGAATATGGGCTGCAGGCTGCTAGGGGCAGACATCTGCCTGGAGTGGACATCCATGTGGAGAAGTGCCTGCATCCTCACTCCCTGGGGCAGCTGTCAGCAGTTGACATGGTTCATGAAGTTCTGAGATTTGTAATTATGGGGAAGTTCCTCAGCTGGTGAAAATAGGTAGAAATCTGTTTTGAAGGGGGAAGTTCAGAATATGCTTCTTGAGATCACAAGGTGTAGTGTAGTGTAGTTGACGGATCTACTCTAAGAACCCTGGGTTGCTGCTGTACTTCACATAAATCAAAGTTAAAAAATTAGAATAATGCTGGGTTTTGAGATAATTTAAAAATAAAAAAAAAAAGTTACAAGGCAGGTTCATCGGAGGTTGTTTCTGCAGTGTGAGCCTCAGTCAAAATAGAGACACGTATAAAGGCTGATAATTAATCCTGTTGGCTTTCTTATTTCATAAGGAAAGAATTGTGTTTTTCAATATGCACTGGTCTTGATGTACATCAATAGACTACCCTCCTTTGGAACTACCTTCTCATTAGCACTTACGAGAAGCACTAAAGAACTGCTAGTGTCTTTAAACACAACTGTCCAAATGTATAAGCCTAATTTACTTCCCTTGAATTTTATATTTTAGCAGCTGAATCTTAATTTTCTTTGATAATATACTTCTTTAAATGGCAGTACAGATTTATTCCTCTTTTTATGTCATCTGCTAAAGCATGTGTTAACCATCATAAACTTTGATGGAGTGGGCAGCCTGGATGGTACCCCTGCATGTGACAAGCCTGCTCATTGCTGGCTGTGAGCAAGCAATACCAGCAAAATTAGGCTTTCACCTTTCTTTCAGAGCAGAGGTGCAGAATGTGGAATGAATCTCCTGTCCTTTTACATAGTAGCTCAGCTCAGTTAAGCAGAACTTTAAATCAGCTGTTTCGCAAGAAAGCAATTGACTTATTGCTTTGTTAGTGAAAAATGTTTGGTAAAATAGCGGCACCCACAACTTCAATTTAAATGAACAGCATAACCCTTTTAGGGCGGAGTAAAATAAGCCATCTTGCATGATTAAGTCTGTATTTCATTGATACTAGGCTCTGGGTTAGTAATCTGGGACTGCTGCTGGCTTTTTAATTCTAGGTTTATATACAAGTCCTTTTTGCATTTGGTTTATGTGCACCATTTGGAACCATATTTGTATAAAGATGGTTTTATTCATTTAGTACTTTCAAAAACAAAGTGAAAATTAGAGGTGCAGTGCAGCTGCAATGTTTCAGTGTTCATCAATAGCTGCACTTTTCATGTCATACAAAGATTTGGTCCGTGCTGTCTATTAAACCAAGTGGAGTTTGTTGTGTATATAATAATGAAAATGATACTTAAAAATAGGGCATTTTATCAGCAACAGTGTTCATAATTACATCTTGGCTTTCTGTGAGATCGCCTCTGTATCTCCCACGTCCCATGAGCTTTGAAAATCTGAGAAACACAATACTTCTCTACAGACTGTTTTCTGTTTATCATCTTAGCCACAGGGCAAGGAGAGCTTTTTCCAGATGGTCTTACAGGTTTCTTACAGTCTTGAAGGTCTTACAGTCTCTCTTACAAGCATCTGCATAGGTTTGAGAACCAGTAGCATCCAGTCTCAGCTTACGTTTGTGTCCACAAGTATTGCCTTAAACTATTCTTCCTCCTTCATTCTGCCCATCAGCCAAGTGCCAGTGGTGAACAGCCCCCAGAGACTATGCAGAGCACTGCATTGTAATGGTAGATAAAGTTTAAATGCCAAATATTCCATCTAATGCAAAAGCTATGCAGCTGCTTCTAGCCATCTTGATTATTTTCTCTAGCTGTCTCCATCAAAACTCACAGTAAGCCTTGAGGCATTTGCAAGTCTTGGAGAGTGGAGCTAGTGAAGGTGGCCTGTGTTACAGCTTCTCAAGTATAGGGCTGCATCCAAGACCTGTGAACAAGGGGAAGAGATCAGAGAGGTGATGGAACACTGTGGAGGCCCCAGACGCATCTTATGGCTCCAAAAGGAGCAGTGAAGTCCACTGCTGCTGGGACAGGCCAGCCAATGCTGTGACAAGACCAAGGAGACAGGGTCACCTTCTAGGACTCTTGCACTGGGAAGTGTGGCCATGACCATTTCTTTCTGTTTGCTGCCCACCTTTTTTCCCCTGCCCTCTTGAAAAGAGCTTGCCATTCCCTGAGCTGAAAACCGGCCTCTGTGGGCTGTCACTACAACTGAGATATTAAGGAATATTTAGATGGAAAGATGCAGGGAGATAGATGACTTAAAAATTGAGCCACCTCAGCGTATTCTGGTTTAGCATTTGTTTTGTAGATTTTGGTTGATACCTTCAAGAAAACACTGTGTCTTTTTGTTATTTGGGAGTGTGCTTCACATAAGAACCATTCCTCTCACTGACTGGTAAGTGGATTAGTTTGGCAAAACAAAGCTTTAGTTAGGATGACAGTAGAAGAGAGTGTTTGTCCTCAGTCTCTGTCAATGAACTCTTGTCTCCAGTGTTTCTTTTCTAGAAATTGAAAGAATACTTTATGCATGTTTGGTATTGTATTTAGTCTCTCAAGATGGCATCCCAGGTCTGCTGTTCAATTAGGGGATGTAGTTCTCTAATCCTTATTTAATTAGAACTCCTTGTCTTACTCCATGGGAGTTGCATTTGTAATTGGATTCTCACAAGTGAGAATATGCAGAGGCTATCTCAAAGGGAAGTTATAACTTGATGATTTGTGTTACTTACCTGTAGTTCTTCGAGAATGTTTCCTCTGCATATTCACGTGATGGGTTCTGTCCATATTCTGTTTGTCATTGGAATTCTACTGCCCTACAGTTGCAGTGTTTAGTAAGAATAACTGAAGTATGGAGCACTGTACAACTCTTCAAAATCTCTGATTGCTTGGTGTCATCAGATGGCACTTGTACAGTCCTAGTAGGCACTGCTCTTCTAGGAAGTTCCTGTAGGTCACCAGCACTGGAGAACCAAAACCCACTGGTATGAATATGCAAAGACAGCACTCTCAAAGAGCAAGTCAATGGTAAGTTCCTTTCTTTGTCTTCAAATATTTCAAAACATTGTTTTGTAAATTCCTATTTACTAATTTGCTATGCATTATTGAGATTAATTTTGGAGGTGTTGCCTTTCTGGCAAAACCCAAGTGTCTGTATTTGTAAGTACTTCAGTTGTACATCGATGTACTACTATCAGCATGTGTGTGTGTGTACACATATTTGAGCTATAATATTTCTGTCAGGCAAAAAGGCACAATTACAGTGCAATATTATATATTTTTGATTCATACACTTCTAGTTGTATTAGATTAGATAGCAGAGTGAGTTGCTGACAAAAGAAAGTCTTCTAATAGTATTAAAAATGTTAATTCTCAAAACTGATTCTCCAAAAGAAATCCAAAGGTGTACTGCTCTTCACTTCTAAATTTTTTTCTGAACTTTTTTTTTTTCCAGACATGGAATTCTGTGAGACTCCCCATATTCTGTGCTCTGGCTATCAAACAGATTTACATGGTGTAGCTGAGCACAGCTACCCACTAGAGGTGGGTTCAGATGTGGATACTGAAACAGAAGGTGGTGCGTCCCCGGAACATGCCCTGAGGATGTGGATGAGGGGGATGAAATCAGAACACAGCTCCTGTTTGTCAAGCCGGGCAAACTCAGCATTGTCCCTCACTGACACTGACCATGAAAGGAAGTCTGATGGGGAGAATGGTAATAAAGAAATGCATCTAATGTATTAAATAGAAGTAGTAATTTGTTTGAAACTTTCTTCTTCTGCTCAGTTTTTATTTTCCTTTTAGCTTTGTTTTGTTTTCTTTCTTTCCCCCATCCCTTTTTAGGTCTCTCTATTGTAAGAAAGATGAAAGGGCTGTTTGGTATGTGTGTTGCAATTGTAGTGTAGATGGAAAGTAAGAAAAAAAATGAAACAGTGCTTTTGTTAAAACAGCATTCTTCTAGGGACTATTTATTGTCCTATATTCTCTATTTTTATGCCATAGGGCATTTATCATTTGAGTTTATTGGCATATAAATTAGGTTCTAAAATAAATCTGTACATGTTGCATTTACGTCATGTTTTGTGGAGAACTGATCCTGCATGTGCTGGCTTCTGGGCATAGCTTTAAGTCTCTACTGTCAGGTGACTTCAGAAAGACAACCTGGAATCCTAGATGCTCATTTTACCTCAAATTTTGGGCTACACCTGAAGACATGCCCTTATCAACAGGGCAGATTGAACAGGTTTTCAACTCAGATCTGTGTTTCTGTATATGGCGGATGGGTTTCAGGTTTAGGTTTTGCAGGGGGATTGGGTTATTCTTTTGTTTTTAAAAGAAAAAAAAAATCTCATTCATAATGTTTTTACTTATTTGTTTTTCTTGTGGTTTAGTGTGTCACCGATGGGAGAAATGTGTATTTAATTAGCACGGGAATTAATAGTTTTTTTCATTCCTGTAGCTGAATTGATGAAAATGTGCTGTAAATGTTTCCTGAAAGAGTATAGTAAGTAAACAAATTCATTATGCTTAAGATCAACGAGCTTACCTCGTATTTTAATTTCTGTCTTTAATAGCTACATGTTACAGGAGGTCTGTATGTCAGGTCTCAATGTAATTAAATACATCTTTGTAAATGGGTAAGAGATAGGGGAACCAGTGAAAGTGGCAGATTGACACTTTGGTGTTGACAGTGATACAATTTAGTAATCATAAGATGAAAGTCAGTTCTGTCATGAATGTCAGTTCTATAGTTATGTGTTACAAGTCTCTCAAATATGAGTCTGGTAATTTGATTATAATTTCATCTGCTTGTTTTCAATACTAATGATAAAGTCCAATATATGTTCAGAGACATTAGGTTGTCTGAATGAGTTTTAAAAAATAAGTTTTACGGCACAGCTCATTTTTAATTAAATCCTCCTTTGTGGGCTAAGCACTCTGTACTGTCACATTGCATGATGTTCCTAGAATCTGTTAATTTTCAGATGGTACCCATTTGCAGGACAACCAGTGGATGACTGCCTTCTAGCTTCCTGCTTCTGCCACATACTGTGGTGGTTCTCTCCCCTGTAAAGTGTTGTTACATAGGGGTTTTTGTTTGGGGTCTTTTTCAGGTTTGTTTTTTTGTTCCTAAGACATTTGGTTTTAGACGATGACTGAAGGAGTTGAATCTGGTCTGCCTGGAATTGGTTGTCCTTAACTATGAAAATGGTTTAAAATGAATGCTCCCTGAGAAAGGAATATGCATACTTGTACCCTTCATACTAAGAAATACCATATGGTCACTTACATTTTAAGGTGCTGGGAAACCAATGTATTCAAAGTCGATTAAGCATATAACCAAGTTATGTGTTTCAGTCTGGAATGCAGTGATGCAGCTGGGTGTTTGTAATGTTTTGCTAGATATGCAAGTTTGCAAGTTACAAAAAGTCATGCTATAGATGAAAATTATTGTAGGTAGTAAAGGAAATGCTTTTGTTACCTTCATTATCCTACCTGGATGTGGCAGGAGCCAAGGTGAAGTGTTGTTCAAGTAGGGGAATGTGATCACTGTGCTTCGCCAACAAAGAGTGGAGTAATTCCTTCTTAAATGTTTGTCTCGGAGAATTGTTTTAATCAAGATTATTTCCTACATGGTCTAGAATAAAACAGAATAGTCCTTTTGCATGAGGCTTTAATATGGAGTTCTTTGTAAGCTTCATAACTTCTTAAATCATGGATTCATGCTCTAGGTACATGAATACTTGAAATAATTTTAACTAAACAGTTGGGAGGCAAAAGTGAGAGCAAAACTAAGCTGGAAGAGAAAGAAACAGAGCACAGGCTCATTTGAACTCTTTAGTTGTCTCCAGGCAGGGTCAGCAGAGCAGATATCAGTGCTTCCTGTGGTGTTGAGTCATTATTATAATTACTGTCTTGAAAGTTAAAGTGGATGAATTTGAAGGCAATGATGGTTCAAGCAGTATTCATGTATATTATCTACTACTTCACAAGTAGATTCATAGTCACGATTCTTGATCAAGACATCAGTGTATTTTCCATCTGGGTAGGCACTCAGTAGCAAAGGACTCTTTTGAGTACAGAAGTTCATAAATCTCTACTTAAATAAAGTAGTATATGTCCCATCTTTCTGTTTCTATACAGTCATTTGTGCCGGAGGCCTTTTCAGAGAGCCACAAGTGTCACGTTTGTCTGTGTCAGTTCCTGCAATGGAAGTAGACTTTGTGCCAGCCAGTAACTTCTGTGGTGTGAAAATGGGTGAGCACAAAAGATCAGTTGCAGAAAGTTCATGAAATGCTATTTTCCATTATAGTGTCTGATTGCCATAAAAATAGGTATTTAGAAACTCTGGCTTTTAGAGTGCATGTGAGCATAGCTATTGGAATAAAATTAATGAGGAAGATACAGTTGTTGAATTGTTTGAGAACACTAATTACTATTATTGTCTGTATCTTACAGAGGTCAATTGCTTTTTGTTGTTGGGGTTTGGGGTTTGATTTTGATTTGTTTGGTTTGGGCTTGGGTTTTTATTCCCTCTATGAGCATTCCCTTTTTCCTGTATTCTGCTACAAATGCAGAATAGCTTTTTTCGTGGTGACACTAGGACAACTGTGTGCGGACCGTGGCAGACCTGCTTTCAGGACATCTTTTTTGCATTACATTGATCTGAAGCAAATATACTTCTGCAAATTCTATTTAGATATTCATTGAATTTCTCATATTCATTCAAAGCTCTATCAGGAGGTTCCCTAACACAGGATATATACTTCATTAAGTATTCTGAGTAGCCCAGTTTGAGAATTTATTCGAGGTTTATTTTCCTTCATAGACACACCAACTCTGTCATAATCACTGTTTAAACATTTGGCAGGTTGTTTTGGCAGCATTGAACAGATTGTATGAAACACCAACATTCCCATTTAAATTAGTGTTGTCAATGTTAATGGCAACTAATAATAGCCTATTAGTGCACAGACTGCCTTTGGCTTTGCCTGAGGCTAAGCAAAATATATATTAGCTGCAAGTAATGAATGACCAATTTCTTGGGGATCATTGCTTATCTCTGTTATAGTATAAATAGCTCTGTTTAAACATGAACAATGTTCCTCTACAGTATGTGAATGTAAATTTCAGACAGAAACACTGCAGAATAGCAATATCAAAACCAGTTACATTATTCCATTGAAGACTGTATCTGCCTTCACTTCACTGAAACGATGGTATCTGGTATTGCAGCATATCAGAACATTGAGTTCAGCGGTTTAGTCTGCCATATTACTGAGCTGCCGAAATTTATTTATTGTCATATTTTTTGTGAGTAAAGTTACACTCCAGGAGAGGATACAATCCTCATCTACACAAAGAGCAGTTTTCAGACACATACCTCAAGTTACATCATGGAGCTGCTTCCCACAGTACCTAGTGTACTAAAAGGACTGCAGGCCATTTTGTATCCTTGGAGTCTTCCCCATTAAATTGTTACTGCTGTTCTTATGTGCAGTTCTTATGTTTTGCTTTGCATGATGTCTTCTGGGCGGCTGTGAAGTGATTAATTTTACTCCAAGTACATTTATTCCATGCCATAATCCAAGTTTGAACCAAGTTTGACTTGTTTGTGCAACTACCACATCTTTTACCTACAACTTCTCACCTGAAAGCTAATGTGCTACTTGAGCCATTGCGACAATAACACGGTTTTTAACCTGGTTTAGGCTGTCAGATTGTTTTGAAGCACTTTGAAGGCTGGCTTGTTTAGCTTAGTCCTGATATGTACTTAGATTTTCTTAGGCTGATGTGTACTCAGATGTTCTTAGGCAATTAGCTACTTTTTCTTTATTAAGTAGTGGGAACCAGTAGCAGAGCACTAGGTTCCCAGTGCTGGAGGAGTGAACTGTGAAATGCACACTCAAGTGTTGAAGCCATATTTGTGCTCAGTTCCTTTAGCTAAATTATTTAATGACAACTGGGCATTGGCTATAGTTCACAGCACTTTGAGCGTTGTATCAAGAGATTAAGGCGTTAGTACAGGCTGAAATACCACTACGCTGGTCATGGAATACAACTTTAGAGTGCTTGAGATCTTGCATGGGGACTTTTTTTGATAATGTAGTAATGAAGTATTTCCATTTTCTCTTTAGAAACAAAGTAGCAAAGGTAGGGAGGGGACCCAGGTAGAGAAAAATGCAGTTGTTTCTTTTTTCCCCACAGAAATTATTGTGAAACTTCTTTCTTAACATCAGCATACAGGATCAGATTCTATTTGGAACAATAATTTTAATAAAATCAGCAATTTTAAACAGCAGACTATAAAGAATACTAATATTAGCCATATATTAGTAAATAGGTGTAGTAGAAAAATTAGTGGGTTACAGATTAAAAGCTGATTTTAATGTCATAGACACATGTAAGATCAATATTGTGTAATTTACCTATGTATTAGTTTTATGCTCTGGAAGCAGTGGTCCATTTAACAGAGCTTTTGACCTTCCCTGAATCTCTGGGATTTTTTCACTTCGGTTGCTGGGCAAATAGGTGACTTTTGGGCAAGTAACCTCAGCACTTTGCACTTCAGATTCAGTATCTGGACATGATCTGTAAAAGGGATAAAGATGCTTAATTAGTGAAAGAAATACTTAAATTGCTGACACTGTATGAGAAACATAACAGCCTTATGAATGCTGTAGTTATTCAGATATGGGGAGGATTTAGCTAAGAATGAGGTTCTCAATTAATTTATATTGTGTGTCAACAGACCTACTGTGATTCACACCTATTTAAATTAGACTTGAATTTGGCTCTTCATAAGTGCCTTGTGTTTAATGTAAGAAAGTGAGGGTATTTGGATTAATGTTGCTATTATTTACTGATATTTTGTAAACAAGCCAGGCATTAAGCTCATCTCTGGGTTTCTCATTTCTCCAGGAAATTATTACCGACAGCTACATTACAATGACAATACATACTCTGAGATGTATGCATGTAACTGACTCTCTGTATGGGATTGTGCTTGAAATAACAATGGCTGTATCTGAAGTATTTCCATTAGCTCCCATCCTGTCACTCTCTGTTTACAATGGTGCAATTAAGAAATTGAGTTACAGATTTGTAAGTGGAGCAGTTAGGTCCAATATGTTGGCAGTCTTGGGTGTATAATGGTAAACATCATTCTTAATCCCATTCTATATGTGCCATTTAATATTTTTCTCTACATTCCTATTGTGCTTTATTTTGCTTTTTTATTGCAGCATGGATGGAATTCATGTTTGTACATTCCTGTCTGTCGGATGGTTTTAGTCTCTTAATAGATTAAAGCAACCTCATCACTTAAAATACCTTTTGGTGAAATTCCTGACTTCTGGAGTTTATTGTAGCTTATCAGATATTTGATATATGACACTCTCAGATATTTGACACAAATGGGCCATAAACTTCCCTTTTTTTAGTTCTGTTGTGGGTTTTTTTCCATGTAGTGTTTAGGTAGTATTTATGTTGGTTGCTTCAGAGAAGTCCCAGTATTGGAGGAAGTGCATGAATCTCTGCAGTAACATAGCAATGCCTTTTGGGGAGCATTGGAGCGTACATGGACAATGTAACTGCTCCGCTGGAGTTATTAATAGCTTAAGATGGTTTTGTTGATCTCAGAGTGATTCCTTTGGAGATGTTACTGTCTCACAGGGAGCATGTAAGTTATCTGAGTTGCTTTGGGTAAGTGTGAGATGCTTCTGTAAGCACTGTAACATCACCTCAGTTGTAATATCTTGAAGGTTTTGCTTTAGTGCCCTTAGTATTTAAGCCATTTTTGAAATTGCTCATATACGGGAATTCAGGCTAGTGAAGAATTGTTGTTCATCTGCATTGTGGGGAAAATTCTGCCTTAAAAGGCTTCTGACAGGAGCAGTGCATCTGCATATCTGCTGGTTTTATCTTTACAGTTTTTATATGGTGTATTAAAATCAATACACAATGTTAAAACATTTCCTTTCTTGTGTTTCTCTTTTAAATAAAATGAACACTAATTTAAAGGCAAATATCAAACAGTATTTAATATTTTACATGAAAGGTAATGAAACAGTATCTGGAATGTAGCAGAAGTATTTTTTATATTCCATAATCCAAATGACCTTTGCTTACAGCATGCTAAAAAGTATCTGTGCATTTGCACAAGGTTGTGTAATATTTTTAGCCCTGCAGTTTAGTTTTCTTTAGTGGCTAGCTAAAGAGGGGAGTCAGGGAAGCTTGAGGAGAACAGTCAGGTCTAATTCTTATCCCAGAAATTAGTAATTTGGCCTTAAAGCTCAAAAAGAAAATTCCTTGGCGTTCCTCCCCTGTGCTATGCAGAAAGGATAGTGGATGTGGCTTAACACAAGGACATCTCTGGACTACTGTATTGCTGGGAACAGTTCATTCTAAACAATCGTCATGTCCTTTCTGATGCTTTATTTATATTGTTTTATTGTGCAGTTTATAATATCTTTTATTTCTCATCTCTTTTGGTTAAAAATTTAAAATGTATTAGAAGATCAGAAATCTGATTTACAGAAACAACCTACAGTCATATTTTATATGTATATCCTTTGGAATAAATGATTTATTTTGGCTTAATACTAGTATAGTTTAATGCTTATTTTGAAATATAAGCAATTCTCACTTATATGTCTTAAAAATGAAAATGTTCCTGACAGTTAGAGCCTGGTTTTCATCAGTTTTTGGGGTGTTCTGAAAGCTTCCAGTGGAACATCATGAGTGAGAAATAAGGCTAATAGGAAAACTTGTGTACTATGATCATAGAAGATTATAGATAAGGCTACTAGATAAATAAAATTAAATTACTCCTATTTGGCTCCTTATACCCTCAGGCAGTATGGTTTTAAATACAAAGGTATCTACAGCTTTCTCCTTCCCCTAGCAAAATGCTTTTCATCCATTCCAAACTGTAATACTCTGAGATGAAAAGAAGTGATCTAGCAAACGAGTAAAGGATTGGTAGAAAAGTGGAAAATACAAATTATCCTTTTAGGGTCTAGCAAGGTTTAATCTAAATAGAATTAATTCTTGATAGTATGAGATCTTGTAAGAATTTATTGTCATCCTACAGTGGATGACAAAAAGAGTGCTCTTTCTTACTCTTCAGCCTCTTTCTTTTTTTTCCATTTTTTCCCATTTAATTTATTGTGTATTAAATTACATGAGAAAGTCTAATCTTCCATTTTCAAATTTTTTAGTATTTCATTTCCTCTTGTGTTTAGGAATGAGATGAAGATCGGCATAAATGTGTATTATTCAGTTATAAATGTTAGCATATCCTCATCTTACAAATGGGAAGTATTGATGGTAGCAAATAGCTTGGGTCAGACCATCCAGAAGAAACACAACATGGAAAAGGTGGCTGGTTCCTGTGGTTGCAAGCATCATAGTCTTCTAAAAGGGAAAGCTAAATGAAACTTTTGTTTCTTATTTCTGCAATAGAAAGTAGGATAGAAATGGGAAGTTGTGTATGAAATTACAAGTAATTGATACAGAATGATGCTGATTTGAATACTGCTTGTTTCAACTTGCTTTCCTATATAGGTCTTTTAGATACTAATTTTGTTTTCTTCAGTCATACCTAGTTCGACACTCTGATTTTATATTTTGTTATATGAGCATAAGAGGCATTGTGTATAATATCTTCTTCTAGAATATAGGTCTTGGAGCACTGAATAATTCCTGCAGGCTTCTTCCTATCCCTAACACATTTTTGAGTAATATTTTAATTAGCCACATATTCTGATGACTAATTATATTTCCAGTGTTCTTTCTTTATCTTAACTTTCTAGTCCAGATGATTTGCAATGTAGATTTATACAGTGCTTCACAATGCTGACTTTCAGTTGAGCAGCACATGTCAGCAGCTGATCCTGGGCTGCTCGCCGTGAGATATATTGGCAGTACAGAGGAGCAGCCCTTCGGGCATCTGACACCAAGTGTTGTAAAGTAACTATGTTCCTTTGCCTTGGGTGTTATCCAGAAAAGGAGCTGGGGAAAGTCAGCGATCTGGAGGTTCCTTTACTCCGTGAAACCACACTTGCTAAAAGATTCATATGTGGGAGGAAATGCCTTGAAGTGAGGATGGCTTAGGATATCAGGTCAGGGTTGTTCAGCTCTATTGCTGGAAACCTCACTAAAAGCTACCAAAAGTAAGAAACCCAAGGGACATAAAGTTAAGGGTACTTCTAAACTATATATAGCATTTATTGTGGTTCATAGCACTCCTTCCTCCCCATCTCTTCAGTTTTTTACATTAGAGGGATTTTGTATCTTCTCTGACATCGTTAGAAATGTGATCAAGACTGCATGGTGCACGGGAACTTAAAGAAGAGAAGCATCAGTATTTTAACTATAGGCAAGAGAGAAATGTGTTTATCTATTAAATGTCCTCCTATCCTCAAATGCTATGCATGTTACACAAGTGTGAGCACATGAATATCGATGATTTTGAATTGCCTCGACTCCAGCTACTAGACTTTCTCCTTTTTTTTTTTTCTCTTTTTTTTCTTTCTTTATAGTTTTAGCATTGGTTATGTTAATAAATACTGCTGGGTATAACTCCAGTTTAATGCAGCCAATGTTGTCTTTTCTTAGGGGTATATTTGCGGAACAGTTGAATATTATTGATGAACTGTTAATTTCTTCTTGGCTTTTGAATCTAGTCTTTGTGATGAGCATTACCAAATGTTGCTTTGGGTTGTTTACATCAATGTAGCAAGCATATCACTTGCTTTGAAGCTGAAATGAATTCACATTTGTAAATGAGCTTGGAATACTTCATGGTGATTTATTCCTCTCTATTCCAAAATATTGTTATATTTCCTATCACTCAAGTACAGTGGCCAAGTCGAAGGTATATTTCCTGTAGGAGTGGATAAGGTAATTTCTGTAATTAACCTAATGTTAAAGATAGTTTTCTTGGGATATGGTGTGCTTGCCTACAGGATCTTCAGCATTTTTCACTCCACTTAGCTGCAAGGTTGTTTAGCATTGGTGGGCTGACTACCATCAGCAACAGTATTAAGTGACTCCTATGCTGTCAAGCCTTGCAATGCCTTTGTCTTAGGGAAGGACAGCAAGCAAAAAGGAGACTTCATGCCACAAATGCACCCCAGGTTTTCCATAATTAGTCAGTGGATTAAAGTACTTTTTGTTGAGAAGATATTACATCTTTCAGTGTCGCTTTTAAACTGCAATATGATTTTCCCTCTCTGCCTACAATTATTTTGGAGTAAAATATAAAATGTTAATTCATACATGCACTTTGTATGTACTAAAGCCATGATAAGTGTGGTTTAGATTTGAAAGCCCTTCTCATTACTTTGTCAAACAGCAGTTTCAAGTGGCACTTTTGGCTTGTAAACATCATATTTGATTAATTTTTTCCCCAAAGAGTGCTTTTGAGATAATAGACTTTCTTGTTTTGCCCAGTCATATTCTTTCAGAGCAAGTATTTTACCATTGAAGTGGTGGAATTATAATACATGCTTTAAATTTATGTTTTAAGCATACCTCCAGTTGCACAATCGGAAAGTATCTGATGAAGTTTGCTTGAATCATACTGGATTTGAATCTGCTTGAACTGTTGATGTTGAGATCACATAACAGAACTGCTTGCTAGTCATGCGTTGTTAATGGGTCCTGATGAGTACTGCAGTATTTAGCTTGGCACTAGAGATTTTTCATTTTTCAGCCTGAATGAGACAGAGAGCCATCCCATCCTTCTGTGGTGTAGTGAGAGAGGAGGTAGAAGCTGCTGTTCTGAGAAGATGCCACCCTTGGTTGTTAACGGTGGATGTTTGCTCATATAGTTAGTGCAGTGCAGATTCTGCCAAGTCCCTGCTGTCTTTTGGTGTCTTTTCAGTGCCAGTGGTGTAAGGGATGCTGCAGTCCTGAGAAATCCACGCACTTTAATAAGAGGGCAATATGAGAGATGATCTGTGGTGCAGGTGCACGAGGAAGCTGCTGTATCCCACTTCTCCCTTGGCCCGGTTCAGCATCAGACTACTTCAGAGTTTTGTACCTTTTAAAAAAATCCTCAGCCCTTCCCAATCCCAGCTCAGAAATGGGTAAGAATGCACTGTTCCAGTGCTTCTCTATTGCTTCAATAAAGAGCCATTTTGTGTGCTGTGTGAGTCTGTGGGCTAGCAAGTGCTGAAGTGTGCGCAAGTGGGAAGGTGGGCACAGTGGCTACGGTCTGCCTGAATGCTTTCCTTCCAAAATGTCTGTTAGTTATTCACCATTCAGCATTGCAGTTCTTCCTTTCTAACAAGGGCGCTGCCCAAACGCTTTTCTGTGATGTGCTCAGTGTATCTACAACTATCTTTTATGTCTTTGCCCATGGGGAAAAGAATAATTGAGCCATTCTTCCTTGAGCCTGCGTGGCTGTGTGTTCAGTCAGTGCAGTGTGCATCTCGACATTCCTATTGATGGTTGCATTGATTATTTTTATTCTAGCCTATGATTCCATCTCCATTCTAGCTTTTTAATTTTTATAGTTCGCTTCCTTTTGAACAGCAAATTCAGCTGTGTTTGGTTTTGTGCGTAGTTTGTTACAAATATAATCTCCTGAATACAGATTTCTCCATAGTAGCTAATAACCCACAGTACTTGAAAGCTCCTTTTTCTTTTTATAACCTACGTTTTTTCCAATACATTTTCTGATTACTGCACTACAGTTCAATTTTTATTGGATCATTTTAGAGCACAATAATTCATTTCTGATCCCTAGTACCTCTTGTCCATGCCTAAAGTGGTCCACATTTTCAGTCACTCGTTTTTGTTTACATCTTTTCTCTGAAGACAGTCCTCTGCTTTGTGTCTCCAAATATCATTCTGGCTGGCATCACCATTCTAGTCTTGTGTTATCCAATTTCCTTTTAATGCAAAATCAAATAGAAAGCGTTTTCTGTACTTTACCGGCCAACTACAGCAGAATTTTTAGAGCTTTCTTGTAGGTATCATGCAACTGGTTAGTGGCTAATAATGTCAAACCCCATAAATCACAGACATCTGGAAAATAATAAGAAAAAAAGGGAAAAAAAAGTAGAAGTACTGATTATATGCATTTTTAATCCATTTTTCAACAGTGCTGCAGCTGAACATACAATATAATAAAGATGTTTATATGCAATTACTTTAGAATTTAAGCAATGCTTATTAATGTTAAATATAGAACCACAATAAGTAAGCAGTCTAAATCAATTGGGGTGTTGCATAAATCTTTATAGAAGTCTTTGTTCCTTGATTGCTTCTATAATAAATTAGAACCATTTAGCTACTTTCTGCTTGGGAAAAGGTTAAAAAACAAACTGCATTTTGCTTCACATTGCAGCAAGCTATATGAAGGTCTCTCAGTTAGGTCTCTCAGAGCTCAGTAGAACTCGTAAGGTACTGAATCGTTGTCAAATTTATGGCAAGAAGTCTCTGGTAAAATAAGGGGCAATAAGTTGCCATTTTCAAGTGGTTTAAGATTATTTTCTTCCAAAGCTTTAAGATTGTGGTCATGAAACAAAATATTATTCCTGGCTGTGAGCTCCTGTAGATTGATCTGGGCTCCAGACAGCTGGCAGAGCTCAGGTTGTATGTTCCCACTGGGGAGATTCACATTAGGAGTCAGAATGCGGAAACAGAAGTGACCTGCAGCCAGCTTGGAAGCAGTGAGGATAGTTCATGAAGTGGAGATGTTTGGCTGTTAGCTTTGCCAGCTCAGATCATGTTCTGATGATGATCTTTGACAGCAGTTCCCTATATCGCCAAGGAAGCATAGTTTCTTTCACTAATATCCCTGACATTGCTGCCCTTTCAGTATATAATGATGTAATTTGCAGTTTTGTGTGCCCATGGGAAAAAAATCAGTAGTTGTATGCTCTTTGAAGTATAGTTATCTAGTTCAGGTGTACATCGCAGCCGCCAAACTAAATGACAGGAGCTTCCCATCCTGCTGCTTTCCCTCCTCCCTACCATAATATTCTGTGGTTGTTTGCCTCTCTTCAAACCTCCTCATGGCCTCAGAGGGTATCAGCACATTTCTGTGGCGATGTTGGTATGGTCTTTGATACTATTCTGAAGCTTGAATCCAAAATAAGTATCAGTGTGCTGATGAAGCTGAAAAAACAAGCTAACTCAAGAAGTGGAAACATGAGGCATTAAATTAGTCTTTAAATGTCTGATAATTTTCCAGAGCAATCATTCCTGGAGAACTAGAGGACTTGCTAATACTCCTGTGATGCAGAGGGTGAACTTCTGAAGTGTATGTCAAGCCCTGTGTGCATAGCCTTCTAAGTTGCAGATTTAGGGTTGCCTGCGTTCCTTATTCTGGTAGGTCGACAATACACCCCTGCTCTGGCTCAATACAGCTGCTTGAGTCCTTGCAGTATTTATAAACCTCATAAGTAAGAGTAGTTGCACTGATATCAATCATTATCAAATTAAAAAGGTAAGCGGGTGGGAAGTGTAGAATTTATCTCAGTTGATAAATTTGCTGTTGTTTTTTAGCTTGACTTACATAGCTAATTTGAAAAATGCGTAAAAATTCCTCTGAACAGAGAATTCCTCCTCTTGTTTTGATCCATGTGCAAAGACAAGCAAACTTCCCCAAAACCAGCTGACTGGGCAGTTAATCGTTTGCTCCTGTTCATGTGAATAGCAATTGCATTTGGAGTTCTTCAGCTGGTTTTTGTAAAGCAGCCTGTGCTGGTAATTTCAGATTTGGACCCTTCTTTGGACGCTTCCAGTGTGCCACCAGAACAGGAAGACAAGTAGGGACGGTAGTTCTACTAGTTGCCAAGAAATTCTGCACTGCAAGTAGGCCTTTCCTACATGCTTCCTGGGCTTGGCAGATTTAGTTACTTCTAAAAATATTTCTCCTTGTTTGCTTTGGAGATAGTGATTTGGAAACAGATGATAGGTATTTTTAATGTGTTTGCTTTTCTGATTGGTCATTTTATTTCTTTAGGACTAGCAGAGCAAGGAACAGCCTTCTACTAATCTAACCTGATTGATTTTAAATGCCTACCGAATTCAGTGGCATTTCATAACTCAACATGTCTGAATTAATCTCTTTACTTTTCTCTTGAATGTAGCTTGTTTCTACTCGGATGAGGACACGCAAGGAATTAGAGACATGCTTCTGGGTCACCTCAGTTATGTGATATGCTAGGAACTGTGACTTAAATTTCTAGTCATCCTAGAAGGAAACAGAAGTAGAAAGCCCAGTTTCATTGA
Organism: Forpus xanthops; assembly: GCA_032466535.1. NCBI lineage: Eukaryota > Metazoa > Chordata > Aves > Psittaciformes > Psittacidae > Forpus > Forpus xanthops. Next base: position 20,435 of record JASSUY010023255.1, read on the forward strand.
GCTGTTGTCTCAGAGGCTGACACGTGACAAATTTGATGACAAAGCCATAGTTATTCCCATTCTGCTGGGTGAAATTGAAAGCATTTGTAAATATTCTGGTTGTGCTGAGAGCTTTGGATTACCTCTTCTTTGCAGGTTGTATAGTGTTACTTTGAAATGCTTATCTATGTTCAAAATACACAATGAAGTTTATCAGTTAATGCAATAGTGGAAATAAATGCAAAAAGCACACCTAATCAGGATAAGACACTATCATAGAGACAGGTCACAAGTGAAGGTTTTAGTTAACTCTGTTAACCTTATCACTTGGCTGTTTTCTAATCTCTGAAACACTCCTTCCAGGCAGTGATAATTATTGTTTATGTTACAAGAATACTAATAAATTCTCATCAAAATCAAGGCTTATTTTTCTTCATATCAGGCAAATATGGGTAAAAGATGAGCCTGTCCTCTGAAGAGCCCGAGCCCAAATGGTATACATAGATGGTTTTTATTTCTGTTAATCTTTCACAGGTTTATTCTGAGGCTCATATAATATACATCAAGCTCTTCGATTCAGAATTTTTACTGCATTGTTATCTTTATCTATTATCAAGATGATATCGGGCCAGAATTTGCACAAATGTTTAGTTTCTGCATAAGAAAGCTCTTGTTTTGTCAAGTTTAATTATTTTTTATATTTTTATCAAATTTTGTTTGCCACGTAGTATTTTGTAGAAGTTATAACAGGTGGGATAGGGAAGTGGAGCAGACATTGAAAGTACTACTTGCTCCCTTTATTGCTGGTGTCTGTGTTTAGAACTAGTAATTACCAAATAGAGTTAAATTTAATACTTTTAAATTTCAAGTGATAATATAGACATTTATTGCAATATTAAAATCTAGCTGGTTGCCTCTAATATCTGCAACATGGGGTTGGGGGGGAGCGCAGTATGCTTCTGTCAGGGACATGAAGATCTTTAAGAGAAATTGTAGTGAAAGACGTCAGAAATTTGTTCCTAGCTGATATTTAAGCTGCAGACATTAAAAACATTATTGCTGACACAGAAATCGATAGAGAACAGTTCAAATATCCACAAGGATACACAGGAAACTGAATGAGATTTAGTGTGGGGAATAGTAACCAAATATAAAATATTTAATAGGAGCTATTTTGGAAAGCAGTAATGCTGTAAGGGACCTTAAGGGCCAGTAAATGAGATAAATGGAGCCAACAAGTCAAATGCTACTTTGGACTGCCTGTGTACATGTATCTTGTCAAGGATCTGTGAGATATAGCAGGTGTCACTATGACTTCTCTGGCGAGTCAATTCTGGCCATTTCAACACTGGGGATGTATAAAAGTGAAGAGACTCTCATAGGGGGGCAAAATTCAATGATGTCTTTGGGAGAGATTTACTTTATGAAGGTCTGTATCTGTAGAAAATGAGTTCTCACTCGGGTAACTGAAAAACATATGGGGGACGGGGAGGGAAGAACTTTGAAGGTATAGAGCACAGAGGTGTTTCACTCAGAATACAGTGCAGAATATAGAGCAGAATGTATCTGCTATCAGGCACTGACTCAATGATGTTGGCTCAGTAGCTGTAACTGGCAGTCTGAGAAATTTAAATATGAAGTCAAAGACAGTTTTACACCAGTATGTTCATTGAACATGGAGACAATTTGCTGAGGGACAGTAAGTCCTTAGTACTTGGAGCCCTTAGGGTCTGAGTGTTTTTCAAAACATGCTTGAGCTGAGCCTTGCGTTACCAGAGTTAATGTGAGGGTCACTGGTTAAAAATGTAGTTCTGATTGTGAAGGCGATTGGACTTGATGGGTGCATTGGCTTTTTTTTTTTGCTTCGTATCTGTAAAGCTCTAAAGTTTCTACTGACTATTCATTTTTTCAAGCATGTCTGGTTTACAGTAGTATGAAGCAATAAATGGAGAGGTTTTGTGGCTTCAGCTGTGTAAAACCAGCAAACACAACTGAGTATATACTCTATGGGACCTAACAGGCATGTGATTCATTGATTGCAGTTCTTCATCAGTTTGTAGTCAAAGGAAATAACCTAATAGATCTTTCCATCTCTAACTTGTGTGGTATTGTCTGTAGTTCTAGCAGCAGCTACCTTAAACATTTGGCAGCTGTCCCAAGACCAAAAATTAACACTAAGAAATTAATTTTCTATAAGCTAATAAGCCAAAGGCCATTCAATCTGTTGTTTGTACAGAAAGCTTATTGAGTCTGAAGACTGTACATCTGGGAATGAGCTGGTAAAACCCATTTGTAAAATAATAATGCTGAAACATCAGAGAAGTACTTGTGCACTAATCAGTCATTAAATAAAGGGGAGTTCAGGTGAACAAAGGTCAAGATACTTATCTATAGACAAATGTTTATTAAAGGTTTAAGCAAATAAATTAAAGAAATACACATCAAACTGTGCCAGGATTAAATGAGAACCTTCCCTTCATTATCCTACTGCATTGCTGCCCTCCCTTGACAAGGTGTTCATCACAGCTTCTTTTTCTCCTGTTTGCACTACACATTCCAGGCATGCAGGGTGTGTTTCTTCTAAAAGTTCTCCATCCATTCTAGTACATTAGCTTTTCTGCCTCAGTTGGAGTTTGTAGTCTTCTGAGGGGTCCAGCCATTTAATTTTTCGGTTCCCAGAATTCTTGATTAAGGGTGGACACTGCTAATTAATCCACTTTTCATTTTGAATGGCTGATCCCCAAAGTCTCTGTCAGTGCATGTGTCTCATCTGGGATTACTTTTCATCTCATCTACCAGAAACCGCCTTTGCCAAATACTAGCTTTGGAAAATTTTGAACTGGGAATTTTGTATGTCCCTTGAGCATGTCTGTATGTTGTGACGAGCATTCGATACAGGTAATTAAAATCTTTTGTTATCATTTCTGTCTTTGCTTCAGAATTTTAGCATTGACCTCATGTAAAGAAACGCATTAAATACTTTCATATATAAATTAACCAGCTTAAAAGTAAAAGCCAAGTAAGTAATTTTGTAATTTTATTATAAATTAGGATCTTGTTGAATGCTATTTTGTAGTTTGACCTACTGACTCAGAAACAGAGGCTGCCATGCTTTGACTAGACTTTTAGTTAGTTACCTTGTGGCAAGAATACCCTTCTTAACAAGGAAAACCTAGTGGGAGTGGTTACTAATTGGTAGAGCTTGTTTTGCTTTATTATGAATGTAGTGATCTAAATACAGGCTGATTATCTCATCTGTGGTTCTCCCCTGCATACTTATTGTGCATGAGATAAGTCCTGATCTATCTTTATTCCAAGTATAGCATAGGTGTGGAGCACATCATCTCAGCTGCTACCTGCTTCTTAACAAAGCATTGGTATCACAGTAACTTCTTTCTGCTCTAAGTCATGTATCTGCAAAGACTGCCTGCAGGGTGTGCCTTTCAATTCCTGCATAGGACTTACGATTCTCCTTTAGCAGTCTTTCTTTTCCTCATCGTTAACTTAAAATTAATGTGAAGATATAGTTCTGCTTGTCTAAGCCTTACTATTTCTTTCGAGGAGTACTATAATTGAATTTCTTATACATGGACTAGCATGTCACTAGTTTAATGCCAGTGGAAAAGAATAAAAAATAACCCAAATTAAATCAAATTGCCTCAAAACAAGTGTTGTAAATTAGGTGCTGTAATTGTTCATGGAGAGCCAGAGAAATTGGACTTAAGTGTGAATAAGAAACAATATGCTAACTTTACTGCAATAGATCAGTGTTTTTTAAATAAGTTTGCATCAGACTTTGGGGTATATAGCAGGCTACCTTCTCTTTTATTATCTATTGCACAGGAGAGTTACTGTTGTCTTGTGACAGCTGTATCTAGTGAGGCAGAGGAATGTACTAAAGGCATTTTATTGTTTCACACTAGAGCACAACAATTCATGACTGCACTCTCGACATTAAGGCATATGAAAAAATGACCCTTGGCCTAGTGTTTTTTAATGAGATCCAGAGTTGTAGTTCTATGTCAGTCTGGTTTTGTTTTAAAAGCACTAGGAGTGAATGTGACTGCATGGAGCACAGGCCCAGCAGTGTGTTCTGGAAGCGGGCAAGTACCCAACATCTGAGCAGCCCAGTGAAGCTCAGCACTGGTGGCGAAGCCCAGTCAGAACTTGTTTATAAAAGCAGCAATACTGTTACTTGGCTTCTGACTGCTTGGGTGAAAACATTTGTTTGGGATTTTACTGGAGGAAGGCTGCAGGATTTGACATGCATTAAGCGAGGTGCCAGAATAGGAGCAGACATGATGTTATGCTCCTTTAGAAGACTAAAATGCAGGCACTAGCATCCTCATGCTTAGTTCTGCTACCTCATTATGAATTAGCTTATAAGTGCTAATAATAGCTCATGGCAAAGGCACTCGTTATGTGTAAATACACATGACAATTAATTTAATTACTGCTGTCACTTGCATACTAAGTAATCCATTAATTTTATGAATGAGGAGGTTTCAACCCTGCTGTATAATCCCAGATATATAGGAGCAGAATTTGCTTCATTGTGATCTTAAAGCACATACTGAAATCTGTACCTTTGTTCTTCATATAGGCAAAGATCACAAAGAATTGAACAGGTGAATGAAGTAAGAGTGTGTATGTGTGTATCTAAGCATTGTGCCATGAAATTAAACAAAGTATGTTCCCAATGAAGTAGGAATAATGGTCTTCTGTAGTTGTGTATAGACGTGTAATGGGAAGAAGGACTGGAACAGAGGAACTCGCATTCCTGTGTTCATCAGTTATATTAAGTATTCACTGTTAAATTAAAAGATTCAAGCAAAAAGGATTCTATGATGGAATCTTTAGAGCAGTCCCGAGTATTCGTATCTGCCTGCAGGTATGTTTTCAGCATTGTTTACTCTTTCATGTGAATAATGCTGCATTTCTGTATTTATGCTCTTTTTCTTATGCTAATGACCTGTGAATGTCTATGATTGTCAAGTCTAGCTGTCACAAAATTGCTGGTGTCAGAATTAAAGGGGTGTATGCACATGCATTGTGTTAAAGTCAGTAGTTGCATTTTCTGCTTATGCCCTCTCTGTTAGGACCCCTCTCATACTGGGTGTGCAGTATAGCCTGTGCCAGCATAATGACAAGCTGTTCAGTATTTTAGTTTATTTTTATGGTCCAATGTATAGCCGTAAGCCTTATTTATTACCACTATTCAGACCTTGTTCTTAAAGCAGTCTTAATTTCCTGTTGGCAATTCCGTGGTGCTCATCACTGCAGTGTTCAAATACTTCATATACGCTAATGTATTTCTCTTTGCAATAACGCTGGGAAGCGAGGGGTGTGTTATCTCCATTTTATGGATGGTGAATTCACATACATACAAACTAAGTGAAAAATACCTGCTAAACTTAGGCATCCAATTTGAACTGTTCAGCACCTGATATTTTTCATAACATTTCAAATATTAGTGCAATACAATATTAAAAATATTTCTTGATGACTTAATTTACAGCTCTGTAGGTTTATAAAAAGGCAAAATAAGAAGTGAAATTATCACGTGATATTAGTTGGTTTGAGCAGTTTCTAACATCCAGGTTCACTATAAAGGTTTATTCTGCTTGAGCTGAAGAACTTCTGGTAGCAGTAGCAAGCTATCAGCTTCTCTTTGAAACCAGCACTGAAAGGAAAAGAAATCCATGTGTTGCTCTTGGGTTTCACAAATGTTAACTGTTAACCTTTTCATTTTTTTTCCCCTTTTTTTTCCCTCCCTCCCTTAAGTTGACCTCTTTCCCTGGACTGCTCCCCAGCACTTTCTTTCCAAGCCCTAGTATTTTTCTCTTACTTAATTTCTTCTTGCTCGAGCTCCCATTCAAATTCTGGTCATCTTACCATAGCAGACTTCTCTGTTCCCACTCAAATTGTCTTCTGTACTCCCTACTTCTCCCCTTTTGCTTCCAGCCTTGTGTTCTTGTTTCTGTTTATTTCTTTCTTCTGGTTTCTGTCTACATGGTTTCATCTGATCTTCTCTCTTTTGTAGTAGTTTAAATGAACTGTCTTCTCCATCATACATAAGTGCCATTAAGCAAAGGCCTTTAGGAGTGTAGAAGGAGGAAATCTCTGGCTCGCAGACTCATTCTCTAGCACTGTTCTTGCTGGATGAGTGCTCGTAGCAGCAAGAGCAGAGGCTTGACCACTGGAGCCCTGGGATGAAGTCTTCTCAACCTCTCTACAAAGTGGTAGGAGCACTTCCTGGTGACCTGGAAGCCTCTGAAGACTTGTGTGCATTCAGTTTGCATGCAAGACTGACATAAGGGCTAATGCTCTGACAGTTTGCCTGTGTCTTGTTCCAGCAACAGATGGGGACTCTGGTATGTTTTACAGAGAGAGTCTGCAGCAACATATGTAAAACATGTCCGTCACATCATCCTTGGAGATGTCTCCGGGAATTTGAATAACTCTCCCTGCTTCCCTGAGCCCCTGGAGTTAAGAGACCTGGTGTGAGAGGTTCATTCCAAATGTTTAGTATTTTGGGGAAGCAAACCAATGTCATATTGCAGTAAGGAATGCTTTAAGATTCGACAAGCAGCCCAAGCTTCCTAGAACTTTTCCTTCAAAATAATGTATTCAGAAACAATCCAGTGTTTGACATCCCATAACCTTTAATTTGTGATCTATGCCTTACCCTATTTCCTCAGTAACTGGTTTATTGTGCAACCCTTTATCCCCAAAATTTCTAGTATAATTCCTGTTACATGGACTTGATCAGCATGATAGTTCTGATTTGGTCAAAATGATGGATTCAAGTGCTGCAATTTCTGCACACTTGTACGCATTCACGTTTATTTCAGTTTGTGAGTTTAGGTATATCTCATCATATAGTCAAAAGGTAAGTATCTATCTCTACCTGATAACAGAAAATTGAGTTTTACATGAGTTACATGTACTTAAAGTTATCCATTATAAAATTTAAACATCTTTATACTCTGCTTCTTTTGTAAGATTTTTAGGCTTTTTAAAAATAACATTTTCATTCCTGCATTGCTGTATGTATGCAATCACCATACTACCTTGTCATTTCACTGGAAAGCAAGTAAGCTTTGCCTTCTTTTCTCACTTTACTGCTTCACCTAAGGAGCTATGACTGCTGTATGTTTACAGACCCCAGATGCTCAGCTCTGGGACAGTGTCTCCAGTAGCAGCCGGACAGCTGTTGTCCTTCCTAGGATATAGAGGTAGATTTTCCTTCTGTGAATGGTACAAGTTTTGCTGGTTGGCATTTTGTCCTACTTGTCTTGTTTGGATTTGTAGGGATATGTTTGCAGGGTGTGTTAATTCTGGAGGTTAAGTCCTTGACATAGCAGTTGGAGAGTATTGCATTCAGAGACTGGTTTGGGCTTGCTTTGTAAATCTATACAGTGGGTAATGTAATTTCAGCATGCAGTACATAATAATTGATTGGCAGCGTTAAAAATATATGTGTCCACATATATAGATTTCAACTCAGTAAAAGATGTGGTATGTAGCCTGAGGGTTTTTTAATTTACAGGTAATGTGATGGTTGCTTCTCTGTTTTCAGCTGTGTAGTGATTATCATGTGCTATAATTTCAATTTTAAGATATCCAATGAACAGTCACATTACAATGTATTTCATTAGTGCCTGATACTTGCAACATTCCAGTAGCCAAAACACATTCACCAGTCACTTCAGTTATATACCAAATAATTCACATCCTTTGCTAGAGAGTTGCAACAGATCCTGCCACATATGTACTTCTTTTAGAGTCGGATATTATCCAAAGTTTACTAAAGAGTCCTGTTTTATTAATGGGTCTGGATGACATACATAATCTAACCAGGGAGATGAATTGTTCTTTTTGATCGCTCTCATTTCTTCTGATATGTATTTGGTGGTTTGAGAAATAAGATTCTAAAGAACCTGTCTTAACATTGGGGGGGAAGAAAAATAAAGACCATTGCTGGTAAAATCAACTGTAGGAGCACCGAGAAGTGTGGTATCACATAGAAAAAGACAACAGTCTGACTTTAATGTCTATTGCCAAGACATCTACATTTAGCTATAGTTCTGTTGCAGCCTGTCTCACCCTGGTTCCATTCTGTAATTGGGATCCAGCCGAATACCATGCAAACACCTTGCTGGAGCTGCCTGAAGTGCTAGGCACTCTCCCATTTGTATCTTCATTGGTGGCCTTGAAAAAGATGCATTTAATGCCTATCAATGTAATTATTCCCAAGAGTATGAGTATTTTTTTATAGTGCTGGCCATGCTTCCTAAGCACTGTTTTTGCTAATATTTTCTTTAAAGTTGATACTTCCCATTAACTTGAATTATTTATGAAATTAAGCATGTGCTATCACTTAGTGACCAGACAAATGGAGAAAACAGCTTTGGTCTTCAGTTTTATTGGTTGAGTTATGCTCTTAGGAAGTGAAAACCCTACATTCTGTGTTGTGTGGTTACTAAAAGCTATAGTCTGATACTGTAATGAACAAATGATTTTGCTCCTGCAAGATTTTGGCATACTTCTAAAAGACCAAGCTACTGTTCACCCCAAGCATTCCACAGTTACTTGGCATGCAGCCTTGTCCTGGTGGGATAAGAGACCTGTCACCTCATTTCCCCCTTTGAAGAACAAGACTATGGAGGAATTTGTTCTTCTGTTTGTTTTTTAATCTCCTTCATCTTCATGCTTTGAGGAAGGGGGGACTCCAGTTTGTTTTCCTCTTGGGCCTTCCATCAGCCCTAAAGCTGTTCCCTCCCTCCCTTGCACACTTTTTTTAGGATAAGACTCTCCTATTTCACACCTGTGTTTTCTTTGTGTTTTTAAGCTTTGTTTCCTGGTAATTTTCCTCAAGAGGAATGTTGCTTCTGAACATAGACAAGAGTGGGCTTTGATGTGTTTTATGTTCTTCTACAATATGGAACTTACCAGCTGTAATGCTTGCTTTCTATCCAACCTGCCTTGCAGCTTTCTGGACTAGCAGTTTCAGAATCATAGAATGGTTTGAGTTGTTAAGGAGCCTAAGATCATCTAGTTACAACACCCTTGCCAGGGGCAGGGATGCCTCATGCTGGATCATGTTGCCCAAGGCTCTTTCCAGCCTGGCTTTGAACACTGCCAGGGATGAAGCATTTACCTGTTCCAGTAACAAACTTCTTCCTTATATCTTTGCCTGTTTCAGTTTAAATGCATTACTCCTTGTCTTCTACTGCGACAGTCCCTGATGAAGAGTCCCTCTCCAGCATCTTGCCAGGCACAGAGGTGAGGCTGGCTCTGGACAATGTCCCTGTATTCTTCCCAGGCTGCTTGTCCTCACTCCCACCTTCTGTAAGCTTCTTTTTTCCTTCTGAGCTTTTTCAGCAGTTTCTTATTCATCCATGAAGGCCTCCTGGTTTTTCTGCCTCATTTCCTTCTTGGGACACAATGATCCTGGGCTTGGAGTAGGTGATCCTTGAATATCAGCCAGCATTCTTAGGCCCACCTGCACTTTAGGGCTTTATCCCATGGAACCTTCCTAAAGCAGGTTCCTGAAGAGGCTAAAGTCTGCTCTTTTGAAGTCCAGGGCAGTGAGCTTGCTGCGTGCCCTTCCCACTGTCCTGAAGATCAAAAACTTGGCCATCTCATGACTGCTAGAGCCAAGGCTGCCCTGGAGCATCACATGTCCAACCAGCCCTTCCCTTTTGGTGAGCAGGAGGGCAAGCATGGCACCTCTCTTTGTCAGCTCCTCTATTACTTGCAAGAGGAAGTTGGCTTCCACAAAATTGAGGAACCTCCTGGATTGCTCGTGCTGGGCCATACCATCCCCTCAGCAGATATCAGGGTGGTTGAAGTCCCCTATGAGGACAAGCACGTGTGAGCATAAGGCTGCTTCTGTCTACTTACAGAAGTGGTGGCTTTTAAATCTCTTCAGTTTATAGTTTTTTCCTCTGTTTTCTGGGCTGCTGAATTATTTTATTAAAGAAGTGCTGTAAGAAGTTTTTGACACACTATTCTTACGGACCTCAGGTGTCCTCAGATCATTTTGAGATCTTTCTAGATAGTACCAGGCAAGGGCAGACGAGGCTACTAGCAAGCCTACCTCTACCACCCTTACTAGTTTTAGGAGTTTATGCCAATGAAACTAATGGGAGGGGGGAGAAAGGGAGAATCTATAAAATAGAAGCAAAATTTGTGCAGTCTTTCTCTACATGAAGATTTTTCCCATGCCATTTAAGTGCAAGAAACACAGTATTCTAGTGCTGGCATAGCATCAGTTTCATAATCTGTCATAACCCACTGGAGATAGAAATGATTGCTTTTTTAATGCCTGCAGGGGAAAATTATCGTTGGTTGCTTTGGAAGGGCAGACAGGCTTCCAGGTTAGTAGGTAAAGAGTGTGTGTGTGCCTACTCTGGATCAAAAATACACTTCTCACTCGCATGATGCCATGGCCACATGTAGCATGAAGGATTGTGGAGATGTACTGTGAGGATATGACAGAGGAAATGGGGACAGTGTATAATGAAAGAGATGTGCATTAAAGGTGAAAGAGAGAGATGATTGCAGTCCCACCAAACAAATTCCTTCAGCAGCACCTGTGTGAATAGTACTTACAAACGTACTTACCATTCTGTGATTCTAAATGCTGCCAAAAAGAGAGAAATACATTATTAACTTGGCTCTTGCAGAACATCCTTCCAACTGAATGAAAGGTCAGGACACGAGAATATCTTTCTGCATTAGAAAGTACATTACCTCAATTTTGCTGTTACACAATTCTAAAGGGAAATAGTTAATAAGGGATCTTGGTATGTAAGTGCTTATCATGGAACATCTGGGTTTCCTATCCGAAAACCACAGTTGTCAGTTTCGAGTGCCCTGGTTTAACCACACACTTGCTGAAGAGGCACTTGCAGTGTTGCTCAGATGGAGGCAGAACTGAGGCACTGGGTTGCCAGTGGATCCTTTCCAAAGCGCTTCAGCAGAGTCTATGAAACTGAAGTTTAAAGACATGTTAATGGGAATGATGTCTACATTTATTCTTTCTTTAAGAGCTTTGACTGCATTTGGCAGAAAATAGAGCCTGTTTCAAACTAAAACTGCAATGTATTGTTTTGTATTTTGGGAAGGTATTAAAAATGGCTCAATCATAACATTACTAATTTCATGTGTTTTGTTGCTATTGCAGGAGATTATTTCCCCCACACCCCCACATCTCTTTCCTGGCTGTTTTCCCAGAATGACAAGAACACAGAGAGAGAATTAAATAAAAATAAATCTTCTTTGTTTAAAATACTTTTTTATTAAGCCATTTCTACACAAGCATCCCTGTCTTACCAGCTTGTACACAAAGTTGTGATTGCTTTTGGTGAGGATTCTGCTGACAGGAAGCACTTACAGGTTGGGACTTCTTATTTCCTTATCTATTTACGTAGGGAATGGGATAACAGAAGGTTCAGGAGCAAAGTGGATGTACAACTTCCCTTAGTAGTTCTTTATGGTTCCAATTCTGTCAACTTTTATTCCACAGACTGTCCATAGCTCAATGGATTTAAGTTTCATTTTTTGTCTTTGATTGAAAAACTATATACAGAGGTATCTGCCAGCTGACTTTTATACTTTTTCTTCAGTTTTATTTTTAAATACCCCTTTGAGTACTGTGGAGAGCATTAGAAGTCAGTTCCTATGTATTTGCAGGTTTCCAGTCAGGGGTGGTTTGGGATGGGAAGGGTGCTGCTCTTTATGTTATTTTATGTTACCCTGAGGCTGTTCTTTTATTGCTCATAAAAAACATAGATCACAGTCACTGCCGCAATCCTGCCATCTCCGTGATGCTAGCCTGGTGTCCCTGTCTCCTCTCAGGTATCAGAGCTGACCTGTGCAAAATATATAGTTCTTTCACTAGGTTAATTCTCAGTGCAGAACCCTGAGCTAGTTTACTGTGCAATTGCACAGTGGAGCCAGGCCAGGGTAAATAACCAGAGATGATAGAGTGAGCAGAATTGTGGCTTCTCTGAGTTACATTAACTTAAATTGCCAGGCCACACCTTCAATATTAAGGTGAGAGGATGGTATAACAGCTTAAGCAGCCACCAACTTCTCTTTCTCACATTAAATTAGTTTAGAGCATCCAGCTTCTTTGCAGGTTTCTTAATTGACATGTGATAGCTGATCCCATGTTGAAGACCTGCTGATGGATGATGAAAAGTTGGCAGGGACTTAAAAAAAAACAAACAACAAAACAGTTGTAGCAATATGTGCTGATAAAATTACATTTGGAAAGCCCAACTAGCTTTTGTTTTCAACAAGTTTTGACTTGCATTTAATTGTTTTGATGAATATCTCAATTTATCTGTGTTATAGTACCACTAATGAAATTATAAACACTTGCATCACAGGAAACTTTGACTCTCTCAATAGATTTTTCAGAGTATAAAAGGCTACAAGCTCAATTTTGCAACATTAGTCTTGACTGCACTTTGCCAGTACAGATGGCTCTGTTCACAGTAATATGCTGTGATTCAGATGGACTGTTTGGAGCTCATGCAGTACTTTCAAGCTTGACCATGCTCCTTACTAATAAGCTGCATGCAAGGAAGTTTCTTTTAACTATAGCTTCCCCTAGAAAAGATTCTTCACACTGCTGTGTTACCATTTCTCACATCAGCTTGTTAGTGTGCATTCCGTTTGTTTTTTAAGAGAGAGAGGCAAGATCTAGCCCTAATATGCTTTGGGTTTTCATGTAATTTGGGCTTTTCCCTTTACTTCAAGACTTGTTTGTCATACTTACTTTCATATAAGTTTATTTTTCATGACTGGAACAGAAGGGAAGGGTTCAACCTTCTTATGATCAGTAGTTGCTTTCATTGAAGTTATCTTCCTTTCTCCTCTCTACATTCACATTATGGCTGAAGGCTTGGAAATGGCTGCTGGAGGCTGACTGCTTGGTGCCAGTTTCCCCTGCCTCACTAACATTATTTCCAGACACTGTGCTACTTGCTCACAGGGAGTTAAGCATAAAGAGGTGTGTGTGTGCATGTATGTATGCATGCACAGATAAATAGATACGTAAGTTTTGCTGAGTACTGCTTCTCTGATGTCTCATTCCAGATTCAGTCTTTATTTGTGTGAGTGAAATAAGCTTGCATATTTACTCTTCAGAAGTTATTTGTGTACCTTTCAATGTCTGATACTTCAGTGGATGTTTCGCAGGTCCTGAGTCCTGGCTATAGTTCCAGAATATTTCTCACACAAGAATCTAAGTCACAGAAACCTTTCTATTTTCTTCTGAGTGTTCAGAGCCATGAAGCTGGGTCTGTGGAAGAGCTGATGTGCAATGTAAACAAGTCTTAGGAAGATGGGAACTGCCTCTGCAACTTTTCACTGCTGTGAGATCCTCCAGATTAGCTGTCACATGGTCTTTATTCAGCAGGGGTATATATTAAAAGGTCAGTTGGGAAAAAAGGTCCTCCCTTTCCTCTAAAAAATCATTTCCATATCTTGTAAGTTTGTTCCCAGTTTACTGCTGATAAAAGAATGGCAGGTTAGATTGAGTGAAGCTGGTCCATGGCCAATTGTTTCAGTAGCATAATTGTGAAATAACCATATTCTGTAGCAAACACATTTCTGATCTCAGTGGAGATGGAGGACTTGGTCATCTTACTAAGGATGCTCTTGGGAATTCAACCCTACAACTGGTTTTTTATATCTTTATTTTTCTGCTTTGTTTTTCTGTCAAGAATCACAAAATGTTGCAGCCAATGCCTGCCTGACAAAGGCCTTTCCCTTGCTGATAGCAATACCATTGAATAGCATTTAGCAGTGAGGCTAGGTCAGCAGAGCTGGAGGCTTACAGATTGACATTTGCATTATTTTCTTCTGTGTGTTTGTGCACATTGGTCTGTTAAATCCTCAATAACAGAGGAAAATCTATCCCATTAGGTTTTGCAGCTTTCAGTTACTGTATTGTGAAACCTCATTTATTTTTGTAGCAACCAATTAAAAAATGTGATGGAATTGACTCCTATCAGCTTCTTGGCTTAAAATTTTTCTTAATAGCTCTGCTAAAAAACCAAATTGATCTAACAAGTCTGTCAAGGCACATGAACGATGTTCTTCTTACTCCTCCAGTACAACAGAAAATTAAGAGTGTAGAAGTCATATCCTTATCTCTCCAGCTGTGTTCACACACCTGTGTTTTTCTTTGGTTTATTTTCTTCCCTGAAAATGTTTACATTTGGGATGAGCAGCTACAGCACTGCACTCTTACTTGGAACAGCAATGTTCATCAAAAAATGTGGTTCCTATAAAAGACTGTCTTGAAGTCATCTTCCTAAGGCAGTGTTGCTAGGATTGGTGTGGGCTTTCTAACACTATATTCATTTTCCTCTCCCCAGCTGCACTGTCATAGCAGAATTACTTCTTAGCTGTCTTGCTCCCATTATAACCTATTCAGTTATCCAGACCTGCTTTCTTTAATTTCCTATCACCTGTTTTGTTTTGGGAGGAGATGGAGAGGAGTGTGTATGAAACATTTCCTCTGTGATTTGCGAAGCATGTGTGGGAGTAAGGAGAGCTAACATGAGGATTATAGATGTGGCTGTGCTTGGAGCACTTCCAGCTCTTCCCTTACCTGTACAGAACATAACAGCTCTCAAATGGAGATCAATCTCCTATAGAAGCATGGAATCATCTCTGATCCATGTGGGTCTCAATATGTACATAGGGAAGTTAGACACAAGTATTATGCTATGGCAAAGCAAATCTTACTAAAAGCAAGTTACCTGAACACTTATTAATAAACATAATGGAGAAAAAAAAATCATATTAATTTCAAAAGTCAGTTAAAAATGTCCGACAAGGATTTTTTGTGATATTTACTGATGAAGGCTTCATGTCGTAACTCTCTGAAGTGACAGGGTAATTAAAGGTACAGCTGTAAAACCAGCAATGACTAACATATTACAAGAGGAAAATTGTGGCTGAAAAATGGAAAATCTTACCCATCCAATATGTCTTATGGTTGACAATGTCACAGGTTTACCTCTTGGTTGTCAGGCTGCTGAATGCCCTTATTTCCAAATGCTGACCTTTTTTATTACAAATTTGCCTTCATAGGAAGTGGTAGGCTTGAGAAAAGTCACTATGGTGGTATTAATTTTTTCTGCTTCAAAATCTGAACGTCTAGAATAATAATCCTCCGAAGAGTCAAAGCAATACCCTCTATGCTAGTTGGTTTGTTGTTTTTTTTTTTTTAATAATACAACATATACATTTATCTAGTAACTCTTCCTCTGTGGGATCTTTTCCCTTTTTCCATCAGTTCTTGAAGAGTTGAGCACCTGTATTGGACGTTTTCAGTTGAGTTGTATTTTCTTTATGGTAATAGAAGATTTTAATGTAAGGAAAGCAAATAACATTGTTTTCTTTTCCAAATGTAAAAGCATTTTAAATAACATGAATGAGAATAATTACCTTAAGTAGTCAAAGAAAAGGAACTTATAATACTCTGTTAGGTGTCACTTGGGAAAGTAAGTCGAGGTGCTTCAGGGCGTAAAACAACAGTGAGCAAGGTCTGTTGTTTATGGAGAGGAGAGAGATGAAAAGAATTTATGACAAAGAGAGTTTTCTTCACAGTGAAGAAAAATTGATGGCCTCAAACTATCCCCAGGTAGTTTGAAACTTGGTTCAGTATTAAAATTGTAGTTTCCCATTGTCAAATTTAAGTATATGTAAAGATTGCTGTCAGCTCTGGTTTCCTTAGGGAAAGAAGCTACATCAGCACTTGTATTTGCTGATCTGTGTTACAAATCAATATTTTAGTAACCAGAGGTACAATATAGTTTTAGTTTTCAAGAAAAGAATTCTTCAAAATGAATTGTGACTTTAAAATACAAATAAATAAGAAAGCCATAACTTAAATTGACAAAAAGTGAGAAATTGAGTTCAAATGCTGAATCTGTACTTAATTGTCCCTATAAATGATTTTTCTCCTATAAAACCTGGTGTTGTCAGATGTGAATTACAAAGTCATTTGTCACAGAATGTCAGCCTTAACTGTAATTACTGTTTTGTCATTCTCTTTCACAGTCGTGAATGCTTAAATTGCTATTTATTTTCAAATTTATCTCTATTGATTTTTCATAAGCTTAACTATTATTTTTGTGTCAGTTAGACATTTTATAATCTCCTCACATTAAATCTCCCCCACACACACACCTAAAATATAATGGAAACAACACACCTTTTGGAATGCCTCTTGCATTCTACTTCTGTCTTTTTTTCTTCCTGAAGTCTCATGAAGTTGGTGTTCTTTCCTTGGTTGATTGATGGAGCTCTGGGT
>JASSUY010023261.1:0-23080 GCA_032466535.1 Forpus xanthops
CTTCCTCAGATCCAATCTAAACTTTCTCTGTTTAAGTTTGAACCCGTTACTCCTTGTCCTTTCACTACAGTTCTTCGTGAAGAGTCCATCCATTGCATCCCTATAGGCCCCCTTCAGATACTGGAAGGCTGCTATGAGGTCTGCACGCAGCCTTCTCTTCTCCAGGCTGAACAGCCCCAACTCTATCATCTTATCTTCATAGGGGAGGTACTCTGGTCCCTTGATCATGATCATCCTCATGACCCTTCTCTGGAATTGTTCCAACAGTTCCATGTCATACAGCAGTGATACTCATTGCAGAAATGTCATTTTATGGTCAGCAATCTTATTTGCTGCTAACATGATGATACAAAAGTCATAGTTTGCAGAAGCTTTATGTCTGTTATTTTATGCTGGAATAATGCCTAAACCAATTAGCCAGTCTAATAGTATTACTGTATATCTAAAGAAACTGGATCAGGCAAAATGTCTCTGCCTTTCTCATATCTATAATGTCCTATGTATTACTGGAACAGTAATGTTACATTTAAAGGGTCAGCCTCTTGGGATGCTAAGCTACAAGTCTCATAAAGCACTTAGCCTGTATATAAATAGTATAGGATGGTATAACTACCATTCCATAAATAAGCTGTTTCTTACAGTTACAAAAGATGGCCACAGTCCCAGACAAGCCAAAACTGGATAAAAACTATGAAAATCAAAAGAAAAAAAAAATCCCCAAAATCACTGTAGCATAACAGCTTCAGTTAACACAGCCATTAACGTGAATAGGATGAGACTGTTATGTTTCTAACAGATTTCTGAATGAAGTTAGCAATGCACTGACCATAGTATGAAGGTCTTTCACATCCCTGAGTGGTGGTAGGTGTGGCCTTTTTCTTTTGTCTCTTTGAAACAAAACTGACTCAGGAATGTCACAGAAAGAGGATTGAAGAACTAATGGAAGACTTGAAGGGGCATAAGTTTAGTCTTTCAAATTAAACACAAAGTTCTGATTTCCAGAAAAATCTTATCAGATTCTTGTAGATTTCCAGGTAACTAAGGTCTAGATGAAATTTTACAGATGAGGGGTGAATGTTCATAAAGCAGATCTAGTATTTAAATTGACAAGTAAGGATGCCACTGGATTCTCAGCAAACCACAAATTTCTCTAAGGTCTACTAAAATGGAATCGTAATATTTATTTATATTTTTACATTGGCAAATGGATTTCACAAGATCACAAAAGTAAGAACAAAAAAACCCTAAAGTCAATATGTAGGGAATGTTTTTATGGCAAATCTTTGTCCTGTGACTACATATCTTTCCTAGGAAGATATAAAAATCTTCACATTGTTGAATCCCATACGTAGCCCCAGTATGTGGAAGAATGACTGGAAAAAAATGCTTCATCACAGATCCTGACTACAAGTTCCAACCTTTCTAGTTAGTGTGGAGAACACTATCAGTCTAAATCTATAAATAAATTTTGTTTTGATATTCAGATTGCCTTTCATTTCTCTTATCATGACATGGGACTTACCTTAGGTTTCTATGCAAATATCAACATATTTTCATGACTTTCTAATTATAGTCTGTTATGATAGAAAAGTTACACTTTTTCCTTTTAAATATTCAATACACTTCTAATTGGCTGATGGCTTCAGTTTCACATTTAAGTAAAGAAATAATTTCCACATGTTTATAAAAGATAGCCAGGTATATTAGACCATAGTAAATGACTTCCACAACAGGATATATATGGGCTTGTGACCATATGAAACAGGGCAAAACAACTTCAGAGATGAAAAAATTTAAGCATTTCTTCTTCATTCAGCAGTTTTATACCATCATTTATTTTTTTTCTCTAAAGAAAAATATTAAGCCTAAAGAAATAAATAAAATTTGAAATATTTCAATACTGTTGTAGAATTACTGCGCAGCCCATCTTCTTTCCTGTATCTGAGAGATCACAAGAAGAAAATGGAAATCAATTTGTGAAGCATGAATTTCTACATCTAGGTCCCAAAACTTCATTTTCCTAGACTACTACTGATGTTGTAAGGAGATAAGAAAATTATGTACACTTTTTATTTCAGCATTAATATAGTTAGAACAGATTAACTGTGTGTTCTACCTAGTTTCCTTGTGATTTCCATGCATTAAGTATACATAAACACAGCTGAGATAAGAAAATTTAAATAAGAATATAAAGAAATTGAATCAATGATACAAGCATTGAAAGAACATCTATAGTACTTATGTGATACTTACCATGTTTAAAAATCTACATAAAAAATGCTAGCAAAAATATTTTCATCTGCAGAGGAAAAATATTGTCAAGTTACAGATTTCTTAGTATATAGTAAGCTTAAAATTTTCAGCATTAAATGCTCGGAATTAACAAAGAATATTTTGTGTTACTGAAGGAGGAAAATCTAGGTTTTAATGTGATGCCATTTTCTGTTCAGTTTTTGAGACTCATGGTTGACTGCATTAGTGTTTTAACTAGCCAACTTTTGGTTTTGCATTCTTGAAAAGGAATTATGAATTTTAAGAATTTAAGAAAAATTTAAAGAAGCATTTTCTCTATAAATGCTTTTAAATGAATGTACAGTATTTGCCACCATTGCTTATTAGATAGATACACAAGTTTGAAGTTTATTCTAAATTTAAAGCCTATAAAGTGTGGAGGATTTGTCATTTAAGTACTGTGAATTCTACATGGTTGATCTAATAAGGTGTGTTTCATAAAGTCTTAGTAAGTACTGTCATAATAAAATATCTTTTAGCAGTGGAATTGCTGGGGAAAGTGAGACAGGAATAATTATTAGTCCATGCAGTGTAAAGTTTCCCATTTGGTCAAAATTGTTCTTGCAAAGTGGAAAAAAACCCCTACTACCATTCTGTTTATGCTTCGTCCCAGTATAGAGCATTCACTTCTCAACTGCAAACAATTTCTGGATAAATTTCACAGCTATAAACTATATATATTGTGAATAAAAAAAAAGTATGAGAAATATTTTATGTTACAGTTTACATGTTCTTCATAGTATTAATTTAATATCACAAGTTGAAAAATAGCATCAAAACATACCAAAGCACCTTTCTAATACACTAGGATAAAAATTAAGTTGCAGCAAAAATATAGTATGAGTTAATGTACCCTTTATCAATGGTAAACATGTTGACAGACTCAAAAAAAAAAAACCACATTATTTTAAAATTGCAAGATTGGTTACTTTCAGGATCAAGAATTCAGTAAGATTTTAGGACTGTCTTAGGATTTAATAAACTTCTACAAAATAAGCCTAACAGGACTCTCCCTCGACCCCAAAAGAGGATATAATGGCAAAACAGGATATATTATGTACCTTTAAAATACAGTAATTTACAGAAATACAGCTTTACTGACAGGAGTTGAAAGACTGATTATGAATTTGATTCATTAGTCAGTGGCCATTCATTTGGTCTTCTTGGAGTTTCACATAAACTCTCCCCAAAATGAGTTATCTGTACTGTATTGCATAGTAATCAACTTTTTCAGGAGAAAAAAAAAAATCTCTTGTCAAACCTCTAATTAGATGGAGATTTCAGCTGCCAAGATCTCAATAGAAACAGTCTGTGTAAATCAAACATATTCTGATGACCCCTGAATGTGACCTGCTCCCAGTGGAAAGCAATATAATGCTCTACTGTATATAGAGCAGTATATACAAATATGAAAAAAAAAACACAGATAAATTACTGACGTGTACATCTGAATAGGAATGCATCTTAGCCACTTATTTGTAGCCAAGGAAGCTTGTTTCACTTCAGTTTAAAGGCACATTGAAGGCTACCTCTGAAAGTTTTCATTAGGCAAACAGCCTGCATTGTCCATTAGTGGAAAAGTCTCTCTATTATTTAAGGAAATGTGACAGCAGTGGAGGTGCAGTGAAAACTATCTGATGGCAGGAAATTAATCAGTGCATTGCAAAGCTTTTTGTCTTCTACAACTTTCACCATTCTTTTTCTCTTTCCATCTTTTTATCTGACATCTCAAACACCCCAGGGTTGTAGCCGTGGCAAAGGTCAAGAACATAACAGCAGGGCTATAAAATGAGGCTGTTTCAGGGGAAAAATGCTGCCAAACAAAGAAGTTTATTGAGTACTAGACAAAGAGATGAGAGCCTACATCTCAGCAAATTTATTTTAAGAGCTGACATTGCTTTTGAAAAAAACCACATAAAGAACCTTAGAAAAGATGTGGAACTTTTGTATACTCTCTGAAACCTAATTCAACTAAGAAATATCAAAATATGTCACAATATAAACATTAGAAAGTTTGCTTTATGTTGGGAACATTTATAAATATGCATAACTAGGAAGTAGCCTGTCTTTTAAAAAACAACCATGTTAATCAGAAACTATAAATTTAAAATTTTCATAAAATAAGGTGATGCTTATATCAAGGTCAGTGCCTATGTATTTTACTAAAAACTAGATAATTTCATTATGATGCTCAATTAAAAATGAATAGAAAATGTACTGTCTTGCTTCCTTTAATACAGTAAAAGGTTTGCAATGCTATAAACATCAAGATGAAAGCCAAGAATTTTGCTTATATTATTCATTCTTGGAAATTTAGGGCTTTACTTTACATAATCAGTACTAGCAATAAGGTGAAGCTGAATTGCCTTTCACAATATTTAGTAGTATTCTTATCAGGTCAAAGAACAGACTGGGTGTCTGATTAGAAAACCCACAATGCAAATTCCTGCTAAAATAAGGAAGGCAAAGCCAAGATCTTATCTTCCTATTCTGTCAAAATGTTAATCTTTACCCATATACATATTCAATATGTTCAAAGAATTAAATAATTTTAAAAGTATGAGATAGCTTCTGCATAGGTGTCTATTCAAATAAGATTTTAATGATAGACAAAAACTGTCTATTGTTAACATCTAGCTATTATTATAATATATATGTCGTATAAAAATGTATTCTAAAGTAAGTCACCCATTAGATATTGTTAGGTTCAAACACTGTTTTAGGATGCTGGAGAGGGACTATTCGTCAGGGATTGCAGTGATAGCACAAGGGGTAACTGGTTCAAACTTAAACAGGGGAAGTTCAGGTTAAATATAAGGAAGAAATTCTTTACTGTGAGGGTAGTGAGGCACTGGAACAGGCTGCCCAAAGAAGTGGCAAAAGTTTCATCCCTGGCAGTATTCAAGGCCAGGCTAGATAGAGCCTTAGGCAATATGGTCTAGTGTGACATGTCCCTGCCCATGGCAAGGGGGGGATGCAACTAGATGATCTTAAGGTCCTTTCTAATCCTAACTATTCTAAGATTCTATGATTTTATGATATATAGCTGTACCAACATTTTGCATTCTCCAGATTGTATATTAACATATATGATTCAAGCAAGAATAATTGTGGCGGGCTGTTCATAGTGGATAAACAGTTTTTATTTTTAAGCTGTTTCCAGATGACCAACACAGTACGTTGCTGGAAGAAATAAATAGCAACATGTTTAGAGACCTGGGATTATTTTCTCTGGTTTTCATATTAAGATTTCATGCATGTTTTCAAGACTGAGTGAGATGCTTAAAGTGGAAAGCTTGGATGAAACATTATACATGTTCTGTTTGAGCATACACCTGTGTTATTCTGTGTTTGTATGACTGGTAAAGTTAAGGTCAGAGTCTAAGGAAGTATATGCTATTATTTTGTCCTTATCTATTACACCTTAAGAGCATAATAATCACAGCCAACAGGGCATAATTATTTATTTTTAAATTTGAAATATTGTCTTAAATTATTTCAAGTAAAATAAGTAACTTTGCAGAATGAAACTGAATTATCTCAAAAT
The DNA here is from genome assembly GCA_032466535.1 of Forpus xanthops. NCBI lineage: Eukaryota > Metazoa > Chordata > Aves > Psittaciformes > Psittacidae > Forpus > Forpus xanthops. The sequence continues at coordinate 5,840 of JASSUY010023261.1, forward strand.
TAATTAGCATGCATTAATTTCTACTATATTATCTGCCAAACTGTTTATTACTGTGCCATGATATTCAGTAGAGGTGTGGAGGAAAAAGAAGCAAATGATCTTTACAAAGAACGCAGTAAGACTGAAGCACTGAAGAGTCTTCAAAAGAAAAATGAAATATAGTGAGCAGCATTAGCAGAACAAGTAAAGATATTTACAAGAACAAAAACGGTTTTTAAGAAAGGAAATCTTGATGATATCAAAAGAGAAACTGGATGAAGAAAAAGCTTTTATATCATTGCTTAAGATTGCTGTAAGAACTACATGCAGAGTAATCAGATCTAAATCAAGGTAAATAAAAAACACATTACATTAAATAGAAAGGATTCATATCTCTAGAATGATTAGGAAAAAAATGTATTAAAATCAAAGAAGTTCGGTTTTGTCTTAAAAAAGATTTCACACACAGAATTTCTTAAAACATTTAACAGCAAGTTGATAAGCTGTGAAAGTACTAAGAAAACCCAAACAGAACGCATAAAATCATAGAAACATAATATACTCATATTAACCATATGAACCCAGATATAAAATTAAAGCATTTATATGTGCTTATAAATATTTTGATAGCTTTCTTTCAATTATTTGCGGATAACTTGAAACTTTTCATGTTTAATACCATAATTTAGCTCATTTATTGCTCAATGCAGAGCAGTTAATGTCTCTAAGCGATGCACATCTTTAGCTAATAGTCCATGACACATTTTCCTAGGTTACAGGACATAGAAAAGAGATATGCAACTGTGACCATTGGCTGAAAAATCAACTTGCCAGTTAACTGGTCCAAGAATCAATGCACAATTGATTTATAGCAAGGCTCTCAGCTTGACGAAAGATCTTGGTCGGGAAAGATGAAATGAATGCTTAGAAACGTGAACTGGAACTTTTCTGATTAAATGCAGGGTGCTTATGACACATACAGTTCAGAGGGAAAAAAAACCAACTCTTTATTAGAGTGAATTCTCAGCAGCAGTGTCATTGCTGCATGGGTCTCATGGCCAACTAAGTTCTCTCCAGTCAAGCATATATGAAAGAACAGTCCTTAGCTCCTCTTATTCTCAAGCTTATGCTAAATAAAAGTAAAAAAATCTAGAGACTGCCATAGGTGATAATGAAGCAATACAACCTTTTAAAAATACAATTACTTTTGATAATAGGGATGGAAGTCACCCTTCCCAATTAACACTGGCTTCTGTGAAATATTTTTTCTTGTGACCAGAGGCCTCATGTATCCCTGACCCATTCAGCTTCAGCTAGTCAGCACAGCAGAGGTATTGAGCTTGCTTCAGTGCATACCATAGCCTAACTCCAAACAGTCAGGAATAGTACTTCAAAAAGACATCTTAAGAAGACTGGAGGTGTGAAACATAAGCACATTTTAGGATTTCTATGCATATCACCAGATCAGTAAAAAGACACAGACTGTGTGGTGTAGACACTTAAAGAACCGTGTTACAGTAACTAAAAGATTATATCCAGTGCAGTGTTATGGTCCAATATTTATCTGATAGGTTGATCTTGGATGGCTGCCAGATGACCATCAAGCTTCTATCTCACACCCCTTCCTCAACAGGACAGGTGGAGAAAATACAATGGAGAAGCTTGTGCACTGAGGTAAAGATAGGGAGCTCACTCATCTGTTACCATGAGGGGTGTAACAGATTCAGCTTGGGGAAAATCAATTTGATGTATTGCCAATTAACGACAGAGCACAATGGTGAGAAACAAAAGTAAAACCTAAAATGTCTTCCCTCCATCTTCCCTTTCTCACAGGCTCAACTTCACTCCATCATTTCTGACTCCTCTATACACTCCATACTACATCTCCGGGTGATGCAGGGGAGAGGATAATGGGGGAAACAGTCCACAACAGCTCCTCCCTGGCTCTTTGTCCTCCACATACATTTTCTCTGCTCTTGGATGGGGGTCAGTGCCTGGAGTACCTCCTCCCTTTCTTCTTTCACCTTGGTGTTTGCAGGGCTGTTTCACACTTTCCCCGCAGCTTCATTCTCTGCATGGCATTTTACCCTTTCTTAAACACACTTCCCAGAGGTGCTGCTACCTTGCCTGAGAGGCTCAGACATACCCTGCAGAGGTTTGGTTGGAATTGACTGGAATCATCTGTGTGAGCACAGTGTAGCCCTGGTCTCTCCTCAGAGGGCCCTGCAGAACCCACTGACAACACCTGGGTACCTGCACCCAGTACCACTTATAACAAGGACTTTTCAGTGATGTAAACATACCTGAAAAATATTGTCTTAATTAACATCACTAGATACAGACCTTACACAAAGGAAAACTATTCACTGAAGTGGAAAAGAATATCAGATTTAAGAAATTTGTGCAACCATGCTGCATAAGGTAAATATAAGTGGTTTTCCCTTTCTGTCTAAATCTATCAAAAATTGTAGATGCTTTGTCTCTTTGCTGCTTAAATAAGTTCTGTCTGCTCCTATAATTTCTCTTCCACATTTTATACCAAATTTCTTATTCCCTTAAAGCTGATTTTCTGATTTCATATATTTGAGGAACTGAAATATCAATATACAGGATAAATGTGGGTAACAATAATCATTAAATGACCTCAGACATTAGTAGCAGGCATGGTAACTCACCTGAGGCTGCCAAAAGTACCTTGTTTTCAATGATTTCCAAACTAGGAAAACATCTATAAAGAGAAATGCAGAAGTCACTGTAAAGATAATTCTACTTTCAAAAGCATATCTTCTACTTTAAAGTTTCACTGAATTTGCAGATAATTGCCCCTCCATATTGCCTACAATTTCACATTCAATCCAATTTTCCATATTGCCATCCTTCTTTCTACCAGCTTCAGTTAATTTTTCATGGGTACCTCCAGCATGAATGAGAGGAGAACCAGACTCTCCACATCTTGAAGACAACCTTTTCTGATATCTTGTACTAGTGCTACAATTAGTTACCCTTTTCAATATATTAATCCAAAGAAAAAGTGAAATAAAACTCTGTCCTGGGTTCAGCAGTAGCAGTTATTTTTCTTCTTCTTACTAGTTGGTGCAGTTCTGTGTTTTTGACTTTCACTCTGGGAATAGCTCTGATAACACTGGTGTTTTTAACTGCTGCTCAGTAATGTTTACTCTGACCAACGGCTTTCTGAGTCTCATGCTCTGCCAAGGAGGAGGGGAAGCTGGGAGGAAGCAGCAACAGGACACCTGACCAAAACTAACCAAAGGAGTATTCCATACTGCAGCAAATCAAGCCCAGGATGTAAAAACTGGAGGGCAGGGACCTGGAAGAGTGGGATCACCACCTAATACCAAGCTGGATGGGCTTGGTATCAGGTGGCGAGCAGTTGTATTCTCTTCCCTTATATTTCCTTTGTTATTATTATTATTGGTGGTAGCAGCAGTAGTGATTTGTGTTATACCTTAGTTACAGGACTGTTCTTATCTCAACCCATGGGAGTTACATTTTTTCAGTTCTCCTCCCCATCCCCCTGGGAGCTGGAGGGAAGAAAGAGGGGAGAGTGAGTGAGCAAACTGCGTGAGTTACAGCTGTGCTTAAACCATGAGAAACTCATAATAATAATAAACCCCCTGCAAACTTCACCATCAGTCCCAGAGAAGTCAATGTGCATCTTAAGTTCCTAGTTGAGCACTATACAGTAGAGAAGAATTTCCAGTTTGTGTAGTAACATCATTGCAAGAAATAAAAGTGTAACTTTGATTTAAAAAAAAAAATACTTCGATTTAAAAAAAACAATAGTCACTAGCATTTTTAATATTATGGTTTTGCAATTAATACAAAAGCATGACTAATTGTAATTAATTGTAAATAATGTTTAACTCAAATTTAAAATTCACTTAGGAAATATTATTTAGATCAAAACTAAGACTTGAAGAATCATCAATAAAGCGACAACAAATGATATAAAGAGATAATATTTCAGTTTATAAAAAGGAATTTTAACATGTCTGAGGGATAAAACAATAAAAAACCACCTTGGAATTATCTAAAGAAATACTCTTTCTTGTGAAATTTTGACCTTATTTTAAGAAGCTTTAATACCATTTGTAGCATAAAGATGACACAATCATAAAAGTATGTAGGTTCTAGGAATTCACTAGAGGAACCAAAGTATTTTATAATTGTGAAATCTAACTATACTTCTGGCAATAACATCAACCATTGATACAGTCTGGTATTTTTTTGTAAATGCATAGTACCTGTTATCACAGTTATTTTCAATTTCCTGCAAACTATTAAAAATTAATTTCAGATTAGAGTTGCATGAAATATCTATAAAAATATATAAACTAATATGAAATATAACTGATGAATCGAGGGTATTTCAGGAAGTCACACAGCCTTCTTTCTGAACAGAACTGCATTTCACACCTAAGAAGAAGATCTTTAGCTTTCCTTCAAAAAGAAAGCCATAATCTTATAATTGAAAAACATAAATAAAAACCCAAATCAAACAATTCCTCCAAATATACTTTCCCCAAATATATTTCTATTATCAAAAGAAAGGAAACTAGCAGTACTGGTCTAGTGAGCAGGTCCCAGAGGACTGGAGGTTAGTCAATATCACACCTCTCTACAGAAAGGGCAGTGAGGAAGACCCCCAAAACTGCAGGCCTTTCAGCATGACCCCATTGCTGCGGAAGGTCATGAAGCAGATGATCCTCAGTGAGTTCACAAAACACATGTGGGAAAACAGAGGGATCAGACCTGGTTAGCATAGGTTCATGAAGGGCAGATCTTGCTTGGCCAACCTGATCTCCTTCTATGACAAGGTGACATGCTGTCTGATAAAAGAAAGGCTGCAGATGTTTTCTTTTTGGACTTTAGTAAAGCATTTGACACTGTCTCCCACAGCGTTCTGGAGAAACTGCTCATTGCCTGGATAAGTATATTCTTCATTGGGTAAAAAAGCTGGCTAGAGGGCCAAGCCCAAAGAGTGGTGGTAAATGGTATCACATCTAGTTGCAACTGGTCAGTAGTGGTGTTCCCAAAGGACACGTATTTGGGCCAGTGTTGTTTAATATCTTTACTGATGATCTGGGTGAGGGGATAAGTACATCCTCAGTAAGTTTGAAGACAGCATCAAGTTGGGCAGAAGCATTTATTTGCTGGACGGTAGGAAGGCTCTGTAGAAGGAATCAGTGGGGTGTGGTCAATTGTATGATGTTCAACAAGGTAAAGTACAGTCCTGCACTTGGGTCACAACAACCTCAAGCTCTGCTAAAAGCTTAGGGAAGAGTTCCTGGGAAGCTACCAGGCAGAAAAAGACTTGGGGGGGGCTGACTGAACATGCCAAATTGTGCCCAAGTAGCCAAGAAGGCCAACAGCCTCCTGCCCTGCACCAGAAATAGTGTAGCCAGCAGGACTAAGGCAGTGATTGTCCCCCTGTACTCCCCCCACTGCTGAGGCTGCACATCTAATACTGCGTTCAGTTCTACACATACCTTAGTACAAGACACTGGTGCTAGAACAAGTCCAGAGAAGTGCAACAAAACTGATGAAGGACCTGGAGCACAACTTTTATGAGAAATAGCTGAGGGAATTGAGGTTGTTTAGTCTGGAGAAAAGAAGGCTCAGGGGGTACCTTAGCAATTTCTACAACTACCTAAAAAGAAGATGAAGCAAAGAGGTGGCTGGTCTCCCAAATAACAAGTTGTAGGATAAGAGGCAATGGTCTCAAGCTGCTCCAGCAGAAGTTTAGACCGGATATTAAGAAAAATTTCTTCACCAAAAGGGCAGTCAGTCATCGGAACAGGCTTCTGAGGGAACCATTCCTGGAAGTGTCCAAAAGAGACCCAAAACCATGTAAGTGAGGCTCTTAGAGACATGGTTTAGTGGTGGACTTGGCAGCCCTGGGCTAACAGCTGGACTTGATGACCTTTAGGCATCTTTCCCAGCCTAGCTGATTCTATTATTCTATGAAAAAACATTCAGCAAGAAGTACATTATCTGTGGAAAAAAAAAGCAAATGTGCTGGGTTATTTTTTTTATGGATCTGTGTGGGGAGATATTGGCAACATCAAGTTGAGTAACTTTGATAGTTTGTTAAAAACTTGCAGGAGCTAATAATCCCTGGATGCATGTCACTGTCAGTGACAAGTGAACATGACTGTTATGATATATCTTGTATCCCTTTGCAAAAGGCAGTTTTCTCATAAATTCTTTTTGATATCAAACAACTGTCTGATCATATTTCAGTTTCAATGGTTTGGCTCTTATGGACAAGCATACTAGAAGCCTATGACAACAGGCCAAAGTTAAGCTTTACAATGATGTTATTCAGTGTCTCAGAGATCAAAAGCAACAAAAAATTTGTGCATACATATGTATTAAGAAACATTCCTCTGTCCTCCATCTTTAATACAAGACACCCTTGTGAGTTTCTTGTAAAATCGTTAGTGTTGAAAGATGTGAGAGGGATGTCTGGAAGATGTGGAAAAGTGTAACTAGATTTCATATTTTTCATTTACATAAAGTAAATTTTCATATAAATTGAAATCATTTCAACTTCAAGGTTTAAAAAACAGATGAGCAGAGTTAAGAGATCAAACCAAAAAGCAGCAAATTAGGCAAACTGCATAACCTTTACTGCGTCAGGCAACTTATACTGCTGTTACCTTAATGAGAAAAGTGTTTCATCTTCAGCTAAAGCTCTGCAGTCACATCAAATTTTTAGTCTTCCACATCTTCAATATAAGATTGAGAAGAGTAACTGAAGAATAGCACTTCAAAAAAAAAGTAATAAAGGACTTCCTCTCTTGATTCCAGGGTTTGAATTTGAAAGGTTTAGGGCAAATAGACTGTTCATTTTTTTTAAAACCATTGTTCAGAGATAGATCATCCTAATCAGTCTAAGCCTGTGACAAGAAACTTGATAGTCTTAAAAAGAAGAGAGGAATTATCTCAGGCTGATAGCTGCACAGTAATTAGCACGGTACTTTCTTTAGGCTTAGCTGTAAAATAAAATATCAGTTTCTTTAATGCAAAGCTGTAATAACTGAATAACTGTTATAAAACTCCAAAATCTTCATTTTGACTATTTTATCAAACAGACATTTATTAAAACTGTTAGCCTACAGCATTTCCTAATCTTTATTAGTGAGAGTTCCCTGATGTTTCCTCAATGTTCCACTTGATTGGTGCCCCATAGGAAGAGATAACATACACATACCCACTCAAACATTCATGATTATGTACAGTGATAGAATCATACAATCATAGAATAGTTAGGGTTGGAAAGGACCTCAAGATCTCCTAATTCCAACCTACCTGCTGTGGGCAGAGACACCTCCCACTAAACCATGCCACCCAAGGCTACGTCCAACCTGGCCTTGAACACCATCAGGGATGGAGCATTCACAACTTCCCTGGACAACCCATTCCAGTGCCTCACCACCCTTACACTAAAGAATTTCTTCCTCAAATCCAATCTAAACTTTCCCTGTTTAAGTTTGAACCCATTCCCCCTTGTCCTATCACTGCAGTCCCTAATGAAGAGTCCATCCCCAGCATCATTATAGCCCCCCTTCAGATACTGGGCTATGAGGTCTCCACGCAGCCTTCTCTTCTCAAGCTGAACAGCCCCAATATTCTCAGCCTCTCTTCCCTCATAAGAGAGGTGCTCTTGTCCCCTAATCATCCTCGCGGCCCTCCTCTGGACTTGTTCCAGCAGTTCCATGTCCTTTTTATATTGGGGACACCAGAACTGTATGCAATACTCCAAGTGAAGTATCACAAGAGCAGAGTAGAGAGGCAGGATAATCTCCTTCAACCTGCTGGTCACTCTCCTTTTGCTGCAGCCCAGGATACAATTGGCCTTCTGGGCTGTGAATGCACATTCCTGGCTCACATTCATTTTCTCATCTACCAACACCCTCGAGTCTTTCTCTTCAGGGCTGCTCTGAATCTCTTCTCTGCCCAACCTGGAGCTGTGCTTGGGATTGCTATGATGCAGGTGTAGGACCTTGCACTTGGCATGGTTAAACTTCAGCAGGCTGGCATCAACCTGCCTCACAAGCATGTCAAGGTCCCTCTGGATGGCACTGCTTCCCTCCAGTGTATCAACCAAACCACACAGCCTGGCATCATTGGCATAATTGCTGAGAGCACACTCAATCCTAGTGTCCATGTCATGTTAATTCTATGCAGTATAGGAATTAGATACTCTCTCCATAGATGTTAAAACCACAGTTCTGATACTTTGCTTTCACAAGTAGTGTGATGATTACTAGTGGATCAAGAGGCCAAGGACCCCACAACTACATTAAGTGCACTTGGGTGGGGCGTTATATGGTACTAGTTAGTCCAACCATCTGGTCTACACTCATTCAGTGCCTGAGTGCCACAACGGCCAGCAGCAGCCTCTGGGCTTGGGGCTGAGAGAAGTGGAGGGACACCATGGTGGGCAGCGAGGCAGTTTCTGGCAGACAGAACCAAAACTGCTTCCCTGTCCAGAAACAGGGCAGTCAGGGGTACTGGAGCAGCCTCAGGCATTAGGCAGGTCCATAAGGAACATCAGTACCTGGCCTGGTGAGGGGAACCAATATACGATACAACCCTGTCACAGCTGAACGTGGCTGTTGGGATGGATTCATTTTTGAAGTTTAGCCAAACTATTAGATCACAGATGGACTGATGTGAAACTTTTTTTCTCACAAGCACAGATAAACCCACACTGAACCTTTGATGAATCCAACAGAGAGAAGCTGACAAAGACAGAAGCTACAAGGCTAAAAAAAAAAAAAAAAGAAATTAAAGCAGTTCAGAAACAAGATATTACAGACAACGAAACGGCAAGAAGGACAGTAAAATTATATCAAGACAAAAAAAAAAATCTCAGACAATAGAATGAGCTGCAAAAGGTGAGGTCTTATGGCTGAAAGCATATGTTAAAGCAACAATTAATGGTTTGTTTTCCTATCCAGATATGATGAAAGATCTCATTATTTTGAAAACCTTTTAGTATGAGTTAGCATGAGTGGTTGGTAGGCACTGAAGTGGCACAAGCTCAGTTACTATTTTGGCTTTTCATGTCTTCACTGTGGAAAACATGTGTTGCTCAGCTGGAGTGGATTTTCCAGTTTACTTTAATCCGAAAGTAATCTTGTTTATATACACTTTGCAGTCAAACTCAATCATAATAAACAAAGAGGATCAGGAGCTTTGTTTCAGATGTGCATTACTGCTCCAAACTAAAATGCATGAAGATTCATCATCTGCCAAATATAAATGTTGGGGAAACTACTAGAAACACACTGTCATCAAGATTACTTTTCCCTGCTTTTCAGTTGCAGGTCAATCCCTAGGGAAGCATGGAACTTCCAAACTGTATTCAAATATTGGCAACACATACTGGCTCGAAGTCATGAAATTTGCAGAGCACAGGCAAAGCATATTTAAAAAAAAAAAAACCAGAATTTAAATTAGTGTGCTAGTTACTGTCTTATCAGATACTATAAAACTAGATAATTTAAAGTCAGAATGAGATGAATACCAAGGAACGTAAATTATCTCAGATACATAGAAGAAGAAATAATTGATCAAACAGATGCAAAACCTGCAAAATCCACGTAGTAAAAGCAGTATTTTTAAAATAAACTGGCTTATCCACATAGTGAGGTATTTCTCCTACTCTCCACCTTTGCTATTACTCACTTTAATGTCAGCAGTGTACTATTTATGAAGAAATACATCATGATGAGGAGCATGCATAGTTCTATTGCCAGATACTAAAACTATGAAGAAAAATTACTGGCTTTTAGTTTCCTTCATTTTTTTCCAGCTCCCTCTTAACTGACCAAAATTTCTACAAGGTTAGTAATTTTTAAAAATATCAGCTGGTAAATCCAAAACTACAAAGCTCTAAGCCTAGTGTTGATTGAGTCCAGCTTTACAAAAAAAAAAAAAACCAAATAAACAAAATAACCCTCTGTATGTTTTCTATCAACTCAGAAAAATATGCAGCTCATGCAAAATAGTTCTCTTTTCCTGAAAAAAAAGTAGGCAATTATTTAAGAAAGTGGGGACACTTTACTACCTCCCTGTAAATGAAAATATTTTACCTCAGCAAAACAAGACCACACACAAATATCTGCATTCATGTAACAAATTAGGAGTGATCTCATAAAGAAAAAAGACAGTGTAGACTTTTTGAACATATAATTCTCATAGTTCTTTTAGAGAAATTATAACTGGAAACATTATGCATTGTCTATTCAAACTCTTGTGGTTACTTCAGGTCTTGTCTGCAAACCTTCTGTTATGTTCCTCTGCGCAGAAATAAGTGTAGTTTGCATGTTTTTCCAAAGTTGGCTACATTTTAGAAGTAAATTAAGCAATAGCCACCATTACTCTTTTTTATGTACATATGAATAGTATTTTGTAATGGAAGGTGTTTTGAACATGTGAAAAAATATATAGTAATAATCTAAAATGTGTTTTGGAAGACAAGATAACAAAAAAACTAAAAGAATCAATAAGATTGTTATATATTTCTTAATCAGAAACAGAAAGCAGAATGTGGTTTTTATCACTGTCTCCATTACCCCTTCTTATTTCTAATGACTCTGTCACTTATCAGTTGTGAAGTTTAACAATGACTTAACATAATTAAAAACTGTAATGTTCAATGAAGAATGATCCACATAATCCTTACATGAAGCTTTGGTGTCCTGAGGGGAACAACAGTGGTCCTTTATGCTTTCTGCTTCCTCTGTGAGGATCTTTAGAAAGCCTTATCATTGTAACAAATGCTCCACAAACTCCAGTTAATTAATTCTTGAGAATCTCTGACAAATTAGGTAATAATATTCCTAGTTTATATGTTAGGAAAGGAATTGTTCAGATCATGATAAAATTTAAAACAAAATCTTATCTTTGTGAATTTAAAATTATTTTCTTTACTGCTTACCTGTTAAATGCAATGCATTTTTATAATACAGGGATTATATGTAGCTATAGAATCATAAAAATCATACAATCATAAAATAATTTGTGTTGTTCAAAGGTCATCTAGTTCAACCACCTTGCAATGAACAGAAACATCTTGAACTAGACCAGGTTGCACAGAACCACATCCAGCCTGGTCTTGAATGTCTCTAGGAGGCATATCCACCACCTCTCTGGGCAACCTGAATCAGTATTTTACTATCCTCATTGTAAAAAATTTCTTGCTCATATCCAGCCTGAATCTCCCCTCTTTTAGTTTAGAGACATCATCCTTCATCCTATCACAACAGGCCCTGCTAAATCACTCTCCCCCTCTTTCTTATGGGAAATAAGAATCTTTCAGAATTGAAAGGCCACTATAAGGTTTCCCTGGAGTTTCCTTCTCTAGCCTGACTAATCCCAACTCTCTCACAATTTCTTCATAGGAGAGGTGCTCCATCCCCCTGAACATTTTTGTGACCCCTCTCTGGACCCTCTCCAACTGGTTCATGTTCTTCCTGTGCTGGAAAATATAGAATTGGATACAATAACTCCATGCTAGATCTCACCAGAGCAGAGGGGCAGAATCATCTCCTTTGTCCTGCTGGCCATGCTCTTTTGGATGCAGACCAAGATACAATTTGCCTTCTGGGCTGCCCATGCACACTGCTGACTCATATCCAATCTCTCACCCACCAGTATCCCCAAGTCCTCTTCAGGAGTACTTTCAATTTCCTCATTCCCAGGTATTTGTTCATATACAGTACTAGCTTTTCTGTTCAGATTTCCAATTGCCAAAGCAGTATGTATGTATCTATGCTTTTGTATGCCATAGGCACATTGTGGAAAACGCAACTCTTTTTCTGAAAAAATGTATTTAATGTCATTTTTTGTTTCAGTTCTTTGTAAAAAACTTGTTAAATTCTGTATTTATATCCCAGGTGAAATAGAAGGAATTTTGAAGTCTCAAAGCTTACTGGACATGCAGGGAAAACAACACATCTCACAAAACAAAATATAATGGTGTAGATTTATTTATGCTTACACACACAGATTATTAAAGATAATTATTTACCTTGACATTAGCTTCCTCTCACATAGTTCCAACATTTTAATTGGAATTAAGACTCGTGAGAGTGTGCGTTATTGATTCATTAACAATTCCATCAAGAGTACTGTCAAGCATAAGTTTAAAGTTTGCATACTTCCAACCTCCTGAGAGATTTATTAACAAATCACTTCTGAAAAACTTAGTGCAGATCATTATCACAATATTGCATTGAATTATTGCGCATTATTTACAAAGGAATACAAAAAAATAACTTTGAAAAATGTTACTGAAAAAAGTTGATAAGTGACAGGAAAAGATGTAAGTTTAAAAAGTAAAAATAAAAGAAAGACACAAATAATGTTTCAGAATGGTGATGCTACAGTGAAATATACATTAAATATAATGAGATATTGAGATACTGCAGTTAAAAATACAGTTGTTTTGCATATATGGTCTTTTTTTCTTTAAATTGATTTCTTCAGTATAATATTAATAAAAAAAAATTAGGCCTTATAGCAGCATGTCATAGGTCATATTGTCAACCCTAATGTGAGTAAAGTTTTGCAAGTGTAAATTTTGGATAGTATGATGAAAGAGCACATAGTAATGAGACAACGTGCTTTAATTGAATTAACAGAGAGGGTGGCCAGGGTGAAAAAATATTGCATTCACTTTCAGGTCTGCTTTTTAGTATTCCTTCAGTTGTGACATTGTACAATAACCTTCCTTAAGAAATGTTATCCACACACACACATACCACACACAAGCACACATGCACCTCACACAAATACATGCCACATGTGCATACTTGATGGCCACACACATGGACAGACGAGGCACTGCCTTCAAGCAGTAACAACATAGAACACTACGTGGACTTACCCACGTATGAGTGCAATGCTGGCAGGTTTCCTCCTCTTCAGCTGATAAAAGCAGACCCTTACTGTCACGCTTCTCCTGCCAGCAATGAGCCCTTTAGTCACCCCAATCATCCCAGTCCCTCACTGTAGCTGGGTCTTGGGACACACACAGTTCTCTTCCCTGTAGCAAGTTGCCAAGACCCTTTTGTGCTCTCGTTTGCGGCGCTGAGACCTCTTCTAGCTGCAGTTGACTTCACTGTGGCACCTGAACCCTGGTTAGGCTCTCGGTGGCGACAGCAGAACCACACATGTTCACCTCACCGGTAGGTGTCACTTTCTAGCAGTTACATGCACAGAAAAAAGAACGAGACCGCTTGGAAAGGCAGTTAAAAAAGGATTTAACAAGAAGATAACATGATCAGAGGCTGAGATGGGTCAGATAAATGTACTGACTTGTAATGTTTTATATGCAAGTGGCACATTTTCTATCACTGGGTATTACCATCTTTGTTTCTCAGTGATACCTTTCCCCTAAATATTCCTTAATAAACTTTGCCTAGTCTCACAGATCCTCTTGAAAATCTTGAATTCTCACACTGATCTTGTTTCCGGTTTTCTATCAGCTGCAAAGTCCAAATGGCCTTCTCTAAAGATGTGCCTGGGGTTTTGAAAAGGCCTGTCTTTAGTAACTGGAATGTTGTTGGTCTTTGCCATTGTCTCTGTTATCCCTTATTCTCTAATAGGTTTATGACTCCCTGTGGTCTAATTTATCACTGATCCATTTACTTATTGCCCACTTCTGCATTAAAAAAAAAAAATCCTCGATTATTGGATGACCTTGATGAAACAGATGCTTTCACTTTCAACTTTATAGCCTTGCTTACCAACTTCCAGATTACCCATCTGCCATTTTGACTTCCACCTCTGATAGGGATGCTCAACAAAGAACCACCAATAGAAAATTACAGTTGTTTACACCTGAAGAGCTAATTGCACCTGTGCCTTTTTGAACAACTAGAAAGCTCCCCACACCTGTTACTGCTCCTGTTTTATAGCCTCCCTACATTTAATTATTGCTTTCTCTGTTCTCACAGCACAGTCATGCAGTTTGTTCATGTTTTGTTCTGTGATGCAAACACTGGCATTCATCATTCACCTAACTTCTTTGAAAAACTAGCAGCAGCACCATTTGTTTTCTTTCTATTTCCCCAGGAATCTTCTTACATTCCATTAACTAGATAATATTATTGCACACCAAAGGGTCAGATGTAACAATTTCATATTGAAGACCTTTGTTCCCATCAGAAAGGTTTTAAACAAGCCCATTTCTGCCTACAGTTCCTTTGGTGCTTTTCTTCATCCACATGTGCTAACCGTGTGGTCACTTAGCAAAACCCTTCTGTAACTTATCTCACACAGACTTGATATCCTCTTCCTGCGTCCAGCATTTCAGCTTAAAATTTGCTTTGCTGTTTGTTCTAACTACTTTTTTTATCCAAAATGCATCAAAATATCTTTTCCTTCCAACCAAAAAAAAAAAACCCAACACCAAACCACAAACAACACAAAACTTGAGAGAATGCCATATTCAGTCCATGAGCTAATGCAACAAAGCACAGTTTGCAAAAGATACATGCTGATTTGGTTATCTTCCAGCAGACTGGTTAATAATTTTTTGTAATACTGCCTTTTCCAGTGTACCCTGTGCTGGTTTTGGCTAGGATAAAGTTAATTTTCTTCACAGTAGCTAGCGTTGGGCTTTCCTTTAGCTTCATGCTGGAACCTGTATTGAGAGTTCAAGGATGTTTTTGTTATTTCTGAGCAGTGCTTACACAGAGTCAAGGTCTTTTCTGTTTCCCACACCACCCCACCATCAAGGGAGCTGGGAGTACACAAGAAGTTGGGAAAGGACAGAGCTGTGACAGATAACCCAAATTGACCAAAGGGACACAATACGATATCTTGCTCAGGATATAAAGCTGTGAGAAGAAGGAAGGGCAAGATGTTTGGATTTATGGTGTTTGTCTTTCCAAGGAGCATATTGTGGAGCCCAGCTTTCCTGGAGGACACATGCCTGCTGATGGGAAGCAGTGAGTAAATTCCCTTTTTTTGCTTTGCTTGCATGTCTGCCTTTTGCTTTACCTTTTAAGCTGTCTTTATCTCAACCCATGGGTTTTATCACTTTTACTTTTCCAGTTTTCTCCCCTACCCCACTGAAAGCAGGGGCATATAACTGAGCAGCTGTGTGGTGCATAGCCACCACCTAGGGTTGAACTGCAATAATCCCAATCTCAGTAAAGCCATTTCCCTCACTGATTCAACAAATCAGCCTTGAAACTATACTTTTAATTGCTCTATTTGAAAGAATAAAAGAACTAACATTTCTTTATGTTATAATACTGTAGGAGCAACACAAGCAAAAGAAAAACATCGCTGAGACATTTTTTATATGAGGTAAGTGTACAGCTAGCTGGAATGTCAGTTTCTATTAGTAACTGTAAAAATTATCCTGAGTAAAGAATTTTGAAATTAAGATATTATACAATGATTTCTTTCATTGCTATGCCCAATTTCATGTCTTTGGTTAGGGATAGGTGCAGAGCTTTCTTGGCGCTATTTCACTTTAACATTAAGACAGCTACCACAAGGATGATTACTCAGTGGAACAGTCCTGTTAGCTCATTGCTAAGTTTGAGTGAAGGCAAAAAATAATATTCGTCCTGAACACTTTTTGGTTAGAGTTGTTTTTTTTTCCTACAACTTTAATCCTACAACTTTTCCTACAACTACCATCAGACTTGTTTTAATAGAGCACAACACACATATATGAGGAGTATATCCAAGTTCTCTCTATATGGCATCCCACATGAAAGAGGTAGGACACCAAGGGTACAGCTTATTCATTGCAGTCAATGTATGTTGACTCAGTTCACATGAATTGAAAGTTAGAAATAATCACAAATCCTGTGACTGAATGAAATGTTGGATTTTTTCTTCTTTAATTCAGTATCTGAAAAATATTATATTTTCCTCCTTTATCTTTTTATGATTAAAGGTTATAAAAGCTATGACAGATTTATTTATGTTGAGACTGAAGGAGTTGAACACTTATTGTTTTAGAATGTGTTTTAAGCATCTTAAATTACCAAAGGCACCCATATTAAGCTGGGCATATGAAACCCACCGAAGATTTTTGGTTTTCTGTAATAATGACGGAGATTAGACCAGGCAATGCATTTAAGATGTTGCTAGATATCTGCATTCAGTCATGAAAATTGCACCAAGTGCCTCATGGATCAGAGGTCATATCTGCAGTGGGAAGTGTGAATATAAGTGTTCGAATATAGTCATAGTTTTTTAAAAAATTGTAATCTTTTATAACTTTTTGAGGAAGAGGAGTAAACCAGATAACTCTTGCTGGGAATATTCTGGAAATATATATATAAATTTTGTTCCACAAATATACGAAGCTATTATTTAGTATAAACAATTCAATATTCTTACAAATGAAACATGTTAATCAAATCAATGAAGACAGTATTATTTAGTAGTCTTATAGTCAATAATCATGTAAACTCCCAGCTTTACAAATATTGCCTAAATTTGGGGAAAATTATGAACTGAAGAGTCATAAAGAAAAAAAAGTGCAATTTTGTTAATATTACTATTTCTTTTTTGAAATTATGCCAGTAATTACATAAGTATTAAGTACTGAGTTTTCTTATTCAAAGTATGTTATTTTAAATGCTGCACACTGCCTAATATAAACAGTATAGATTGTTTCTATAACTCTCTTAACTTCCTGTAAGCCCACTTCTAAATGAAAACAATAAATCTCTCTATTGATGTCTTTGTAGCTTGAATATGTTCTGAATCAACCAGAAGTTGCAGCAATGAAGACTCAGGCTCAGGCTAGTGATTTTTGTGATTTTTGTATTACGAAAACTGCGTGATTGTTAATGCCTTTTCCTGGCTTTTTTCCAGATTCAGTGTGTCAATAGCAAGGAACTTCTAAAGACTGTCAATTCTAATGTGAAGCATTGGCCTCTGATCATTCATAACACTACAAAGTCCCTGGAACCAAATTTCCATCTTATATTCACTTAATCAGGAAGTTGTATCATAATATTCCTAGGAACAATAATTACTGTGTGATCTGATTAACTGCTGGGGTTTCTTTTTGTTTTTTGGGGGGGCTGTTTTTTTGTTTGGTTTTGTTTTGTTTTTGGGGATTTTTTTTTCAAGTTTTCAATTTAAGAATTTGGAAGAATACACTGTTCTTTATTGTCATGGGTTTAGCAGCAGCAGTCATTTTTCTTTAAGCAGTAGCTGGTGTAGCACTGTGTTTTGGATTTTCAG
>JASSUY010023263.1:0-32632 GCA_032466535.1 Forpus xanthops
GAGGTGGGCTGATGCCAACCTGATGAAGTTTAACCATGCCAAGTGCAAGGTCCTCCACCTGGGTGGGAGCAATCCCACGCACAGCTACAGGTTGGGCAGTGAAGAGATTCAGAGCAGCCCTGAGGAGAAGGACTTGGGGGTGTTGGTAGACGAGAAAAAGAATATGAGCTGGCTGTGGTGTGTGCATGCAGCCCAGAAAGCCAACCATATCCTGGTCTGCATCAAAAGGAGTGTGACCAGCAGATAGAGGGAGGTGATCCTGACCCACAACTCTGCTCTTGTGAGACCTCATTGTATTGGAGTATTGTGTGCAGTTGTGGTGTCCTCAACATAAAAAGGACATGGAACTGTTGGAACAAGTCCAGAAGAGAGCCACAAGGATGACCAAGGAACTGGAGCACCTCCGTATGAAGACTGGGTGAGAAAGCTGGGGCTGTTGAGCCTGGAGAGGAGAAGGCTGCGTGGAGACCTCATAGCAGCATTCCAGCATCTGGGGGCCTATAGAGGTGCTGGGGAGGGATTCTTTGTTAGGGACTGTACTGAGAGGACAAGGGGTAATGGGTTCAGACTTAAACAGGGGAAGTTTAGATTGGATCTGAGGAAGAAATTCTTTACTGTAAGGGTGATGAGGCACTGGAATGGGTTGCCCAGGGAAGTTGTGAATGCTCCATTGCTGGTGGTGTTCAAGGCTGGGTTGGACATAGCCTTAGGTGGCATGGTTTAGTGTGAGGTGTCCCTGCCCATGGCGGGGGGGTTGGAACTAGATGATCTTATGGTCCTTTCCAACCCTAACTATTCTATGATTCCATGATCCTTGTATGCCCCCTTCAGATACTGGAAGGCTGCTGTGAGCTATCCACCTCATACCTATAGTATCTGCTTACCAGTGTAAACACTGGTCACCCACAGGTCACCCAGCATTGGACCTGCTTCATGGCAACCGAGTCAGTACCTGGGCCTGCAGTCCCTGGCTGAAGATGAACCAAGGCACACTGGAGTCTGGGAACAACAGAGGGTGGTGAAAATAGCAGGAAATGGAAAAAAAGAGCAAAGGAAAGTTGCTAAGAAGCTTTAAAGAGGTGGAGAAATATAGTAAGGGAGAGGTATATGTTATGTTTAACATCAGTCTTTCCCTTAAGCAAAAAACTTCACTAGTTTAATATTCAAGCCATGTTGTATTTGCTTCTACTGCATGAAAACACTAAACACCTAATGTGTGTTGTGGTAACAGAAAGCCTTTTGTTACAGAAGAAAAATATTCTATTGCTTTTTAAATTATTTTTTTTTCCATAATATAAATTGCTATAGATAGCCTCATTTCCAAGTGGCTGAATTCTGAGTATAACCTAATCCCCCCCTCCCTTCTTAAGGTTCTAAATTCCTTGTTCTTAAACACATCAAGCTGCAGTAGGTGGGAGGTGACACCTGAGAGTGTGACCCCTTCGCTACTCTGGTAACCACCACTCCACTTCAAGTGACGGGCAATTTTCTTTCTTCCACTGGGGATGATAAACCTGGAATCCTCTCCAGACAGCAGTCTTCTGTAATGACTTCTTCAAAGAACTGATCCCAGCTCTCTCTTCTCTTTTAATGTTCAGGCAGGGAGAGGTAGTTTCTTCAATTCCTATTAGAGATCACAGCACATGCTGAGGAAGTGAGACACCCAGGCTCAATACCTTCTGCAGTATGACATTGTTCAAACATGTCTCTCTAATTAGTGGGGAATGTGCAAAGAAGCCTCCTGAAACTACTTTAGAACTTCATGGTTTAGCTGAAAGAGCTGTAGTGTACTTACTGGAGGCAGCACGGACTGCATCCCCTGCTGGTGCTGTGAGCAGGAACCTGACTGAATGCTTTAACCAGCAGACTGTTTTGCAAATAGGACTTTCTAAGGAGAGTTGGGATGTAGCTGGTGCTTTGGATTGTGGAGGAGCGCTTGGTGGGAGATAAGCGTTCATGGCACTTACAAGCACACCTGGGAAAATAAATGCCTGGAAAACTTGCGGATGAAGAAGGGATATGCCTGATAATTCTAGGTCCTTCAATAAACCTTTGGTGGGTTTAGAGCCCCTAACTTTGAGATATGATGTTACTGGTCCGAATCTTTCCAGTGTAAAGTTCAGGCGGTCAGAAAAACTGAAAATGCATTTAAATGAAAAACTTAAATGAAAATGTTTGTAATTCATTCCCCTTTCCTTCTTTCCTTTTTATATCCTCTTATGATTTTGAACTCTTTCTCAGAATTTGTCTCTGGAGGACTCCTCTATCTCACTCCCTAGGTTCCTCAGATTTAGAGAAAAATATAAAGAGCATTTTTACTTCTACACTGGGATTAATAGAATCCAGCCTGTCTAGCTGCAGGGTAAATCAGCACAATTTCCTTCTATGCCCAATACCAGTGTTCTGTCATAGACGTGCTTAAGCTCCATTATTAAATGTGGCTTGCAGCACAGGCTGTGTGCTAGTAGTGGTTAGCTAAGGGAAAAAGATACAAATGAGGACCAAAAGGCTAAGTAAGACCCACCTTCAAACGACTTGTGACTGTATCCCCAGACTGAGAGCTGATCTGCTTTGCTGATCATAAGTGTTATATTATTTGGATGGACTCTTTAAACCCTGCCATTTTTTTGGCATTTAAAAATAAAAGGATAAACAAAAACACATCTGGTCTGCAAATGCGCATGCCATGTTTGAGCTTGATGCAATTTCAAATTAGTTGTTAAACATTGAAAACCAGGGTTCATAAGGGAAATGCCTACTCAGCTGATTGTAGTGCAACTGGTGCAGCTATAATAGACGCCAGACACTCCTGGAATAGCAGATAACTGTGCATGGCTACACAGGCACAGACAGAAAGAAAAGCCAGATGGTGTACTTAACTGCACTTAAAATGATTGTGTATATCAATAATGAATGCCCAAATCAGATTCTACCGTAAAAAACAGCTATATATGCATACTAGTAGAACAAATGCAGCCATATGAAAAAATGTGTGGATTCCATCACTCTTAACAATGGCTTTTATGATCAGTTATTTTGTATTTGCTGTAGGTTTTTAAAGCCTTAAATATTAAATATGGTAAAACACAGTAACAAATACAAGTAAATCATAGGGGCAATTTTGACAAACAGAAAACTATCATTTATAGCCAATTTTCTTAAAAATACAAACGGTGCCTGTTGCTCAGATTGCTGGCAAAAGTTGATGGATGCCACAGTCTTAAAATACCCGCCTTCCTTGGACATCAGAATGAAATCCTGGCAGGATCAGCTGAGTTCTTCATCATTTCAAGGTAGATTAAGTTGCTTATTATGGGTGAAAGTTAGACCTTGTGTTAATCAATGGAAGCTTTACTGTCAAACACAGTACCATATTTTTAAATATGCATTTTATGTAAGACTTTAAAATATGGAATTTTTACTTTATTATATGGAAAATATTTCCCATAGTTATTCAGTCTTTGAAAAAGAATTTGCTTGGCTTGATTAAAAAAATAAGAACAATTAAAGAATATAATTCCCTTTAATTCCTCCATATGCTCACTCCTTCACCCCCTCTTTCTGTTATAGAAAGATCCTGAACCCCTTACATTGAGTGTATTCACTGTTAGTAGCCCCATTGATTTCAGCAGGAAAGCTTTTGGAGGAGGATGCTAATCATTTTGAGTAGAGTTAGCAAAAGTAGACCATAATTCATCATCAAATTCTGTCAAACTCAATCCTATTAATCAGATTTGTCTCAATATCTTCCCTATATATATTCAGATGGCACGGTATGCAACAGTACTAGCCTAGACACATTGCCTATGGCCTTATTTATTTAGTGTTTTTTCCCCTGATGTTTTGTCTTTGCACAGAGTGCCATGTAGACATCCCTTTCTAATGCCTCCACTTCTGGAACTAGCAGAGTTTCCCCTAGCCGCAGTAATAGGAGCTTAGGTTGAGATGACACTTGTAGAGTTTAGGCTCTCAAATCTCTAAAGTACTTTTGAAAATTGTATGCAATATTTATTACCTCTTCAAATTACAGTTCAGTGGAGTAGCAGAAGAGAATTGGACTGCCTTCATTACAGCTTCCTGACCTTTTATCTAATGTAAAAACCTATTTTTAATTGCTAGTATCTCTGCCAAACTTTAAGAATTGCTTCGTATTGCCTTAAATGAGCCCCAATGGGTGTGAGCATTATGACATTGTCTAATTACATGGCCACATTTGAATTTTGTTCTAAACTATCTGTGCTTCATTCTGTGCACAGTACAGAGGAGCTT
The DNA here is from genome assembly GCA_032466535.1 of Forpus xanthops. NCBI lineage: Eukaryota > Metazoa > Chordata > Aves > Psittaciformes > Psittacidae > Forpus > Forpus xanthops. The sequence goes on from JASSUY010023263.1 coordinate 4,270, forward strand.
AGTTCAAAAGCAAATATTCAATTTTATCTCTCTTCCCATTGCTCAATATGTCCCCCATGCCTTATTTACTGCACAGGATCCAAACCCTGCTATGAAGATAATTACTATGTCACTTCCAGGTTTTTCTACAGTGCCTGTTACTATAGTACCTGAACATTTTGCAACCTTTAATGAATTTATATGCACAAAACCCCTCTCAGGTGAGGAGTAGTATTATTCCATTCTGCAGATGCTGAACTGAGACACACAGAACTGAAAACAACCCCCCCAGCCCTCTAGTATGTCAGATTTGAGGTGATGAGGTCTGATTTTTTTTGGTGTGCTCCTTTATATGTTCAGAATTGCACTGCACTACTTGCATATCAGAGGTATCAAATCAGTCACTCAGAAAATCAGGAGTGAACAAATAAAGCAAATAAATCACTTGCCAGTACATATGACAGTGAAATAGATCCAGCTTTCTAGATCACTGTTACATTGTCTTAACTTGAGACCGTCTTTCTCTTTCTGAAATCCTTGCCCAACCAACCAATTTTTATAGCAAAAAAAGCACATAGGTTCTATAGACAACATGCTTCCACTATACAGCAAGGCATGTTTAAATCCTCCTCCCAGCAGAGCAGAAGAAAACACTGCAAACTCTGCAGGTCAGATGGTGATGGGGTTGTTTAAGGAGAGCTCAGCAAGGGCAAAACTATGGCAGAGATGATAAATAAGTGTTTTGCTCTGATGCTCCCAGCAGGAAGACATTGAGGGAGCCCCAAACCCTTCAAGAGGACTCAGCAAGAGATTGTCTCAAACTGAAGAAACTGTGGAAGGAGTAATTGAATAACAAGAATAAACAAGAAATCACATGGATTGTGTTATATATCACTGGATGATATTCTCAAGAGGATGAAATGGTTGAATTACTGATGGTGGTGTGTAACCTTCTTTTTAAGGTTTCACTCATTCCTTAGGAAGAGAGAGTGGTAAACGTGGCACAGATTTTTAAAGGGGTTTCTAGGAAAGATCTCCAAGCCTGTGAGCCTGATGTCTGCACTGGTAAATAAGTAGAAGTCCTGATATACAATTAGTGGCAATGTGTATGAATCTGACCAACTGTACAGAAAAAACATGGTTTCTATAAAGGCTAGTCCTGGTCTTCGAACCAAATGGGTGTCTCTTGAGGGGGCAATGAGCAAGTCGTTAAGGGTGACATTGTTGCTATAATCTGCCTGGATTTCTACCAGATTTTGACAAAGTCCCTCACCATAGGATTTTAAGTAAATGATGCAGCCATTGCATAAGAGAGAAGGTCCTAGCTTGGAAAAATAGTAGGCTCAGAAACATAAACACAGAGTAGGACTAAATGTTTGCTTTTCAAAATGGAAGGAGGGCTCCAGGAGTTTTCTAGGACCTTGGTATACAACGTGTCTCTAGGTGACCTGGAAAGCACAGCAAATAGCAAGGTGACAAAACTGGTTGAGCTGAGGGAGTCAGGCCCTAGGCTGGCTATAAAAAAATTGCAGAATGGGAATGAGACTAGGAAATAAAATGGCAGATAAAATTCAATATAGATAAAGTGGTGCAGCTGGGAAATAATAATCCTAAATTTATGTACTAAATAATTTCCTCTGACCTGCTTACTATAGCTCAAGAGTGAGACCTTGGGTCTTATCACAGACAGCTCCAGAATAAACATCACTACTCAGCAGCTATCACAAAAACAAACTGGATTTGAGGGGAAAATTAGGAAATGAATAGGAAGGAAACAATGAAAACAACAGTAGAGTTCTGTAGCTGTGGTCCATCTGCACACTGAATACTCTGTGTTGTTCTTGTCCCCTTGTTCCCGAAGTGTATGGTAAGACAGAGGAAGGCCTAAAGAAGGGAATCAGGGTTGATCTGACCTGTAAATCTCCTCACTGAACAATGTTGTGTGCTTGAATAGCTTCAAGAGGAGACTGGGGAAGTGTTTGGTGGTGAGATGTGTTATGGGTGACAAAACAAGAGAAACTACAGGAGCAGGATTACTCCCCAGCTGAAGTGTCAGAGCTGAAAAGCTGTTGGGGGAGAGACTGGTTCTTTTTTGCCCTGTATGATACCCTGCCTAGGGTGTCTCCATCTATGGCATTGTTGAAGGCAGAGTATCAGAGTGGCAGGATGCTGCTGTGGAGCTACATAACTGCTCTGATGACTTATCTTGTTAAGAAAGCATCAGACTCAGGTATGTGGTCAGGTATCATAATGCATAGAACCTGAATTAGGTCATATCCTCTCCTCTGATTATAGGACAAAAGGATGCCTGATTGCAGCATCTTGGGATTGCCACAAAACAGGCATCACAAAATCAATGCCTAGTTATATTTTGAAAGTGAGCTGAAACTGAGAAATTAAACGCACACAGGGATTGTGAGGCTGATGAAGACATTTTCAGTTCCTCCATTTGAAACGAATACAGTGAAAGTTAGGGATTTCTTTAAGGATACTACCACATTTCAGAAATGCTCACACCCACACTGAACATGGGGCATGTGGGAACAGACAAGGAGTAGTCCAGAACTGAGTTTCAAGTCTTGAAAGTAGACATCAGTCAATAGCTGTAAGTAAATTGGACCTGGCACCTGAAGTGCCTTAAATGTTAGAAGTTAAACCTGAAATGGTATCCTGATTCTTAAAGGAAGGTAGTAAATTACTTGCTGAACAAACGGGTGACATAATCAAAATGAGTCATGCTGCTGAATACTGAAGAAAGTGTGCAGTCTGGAAATAAGGAGTTGGGAGACAGGGTAGGAGTAGATTGCCAGTTTCCAAGTAAGCAGCGCACAAAGCAGCAGTGTGCAAAAGGTACACTTGTAAAGAAGACTGTCTTTATATTGTGAAACTCTTCTCTGAGTGTACTAAGTGAAATGACAGTTCTCAGGCAGCTCACTTTATATAAATTTTGCTGTTATCACCAGTGTATGCAACAAAACCCACAAACCCAAATAACTAATAAAATAGAACAATTCTCCCACTTAAAACTGAGATGAAATTAAACTAGATATATTTTCCTTTAAAAGAATCCCTCATTATTATCTTCAGAGTATTATTCTGATAGTGAAATGAGTGATAAGATGGTTCCAGATGAAAAGGAAAGCCTTTTAATTTACTAAGGAAAAACCCCAGAAGGCTGCTGTGACTGGCAATATTAAAACTCGTTCTTCTGTAATTGACTTGCGTCTTAATCTAACTTATTTTCTCAGCATTAGTGTTGGTCATGACAGTGAAACAATATTATTCACTCTAAGAAATATCAAAGAACTGATTTTTTCAGAAATTAAGCTGCAGGAGATGCAGGAGACAGCAAAAAAGGTATTTTCCTTGTACAAAGAGTAAGCCAATGTAGATAATTTAAAATCACTTTTGAGACTGACTGCAGGTTGCCCTGCAGAAGGGCAATTGACCTCAATTTGGAGGTTGACCTCAGGCTGCCCTCCTGTTCTACATAACAGTGTATGGCTGCACCAAAACAATTAATTAGCAATGTGGAGGTCTAACAAGAAGTTGTTTGCAAATAACTGATCTCTCCTTCTGAATCTGTCCCTCTGTCTTGAACTAAAATGAGAAGATAAAAAGAGCAAATGGCCTGGTGTTTGAAGCAGGAAATTTTGTCACAGGTGCAGGCAGATATCATTGGATATCTGCCTGTAACCTTGTATGGATTTGAATACAGCAATTGGAAGCAGAGCTGACCTTGCTGGTCACCAGGAACAGGAGAACTGTTGTGGGTAACTGGCTTTTGTGGACTTTAAAGAAGTTCTAAGACTGAGAGTCATTAGAAATAGCTGAACAATATCTTCTAGATGGGATCAAGATCCATTAGACATATTGACTATAAAGACTGCTTTTTCTCACACCTATCATTGTGGTATTCAGTCAGATCTGTTGGAATTACATTTCCTGTCATATAGATTTATTTTGCATTCATCAAAGGAAACCAAGATTTTTATATTACTGTAATTGGAAATATATTTTAATTTTGTATTAGGGTATGAGTGTTACATCTTTTGTGAAGCTGAGATTCTGACAGCAGTGAATTTCTACCTTTCTACTGGTAGTATTATTAGTTCATATTAATACTCTTTCTCCACTCATGGAAGAGTACATACACCAAGGACCATGGTTCGCATCATTGTACAATGTAGATAAACAAAAACAGAACTGTAAACACAGCATCAGTTATTATTGCAGTGGCTTTTGATTCAGGGCTGTGTGAAAGTTCTCCAAGCACTTCTGTTTTTCATATCTGTGGCATTTACGAAGCAAATATCCACTTGCAGGAGTTTTTAGATAATTTTTACTTTATTTTCTTGCCACTGTTGCCACATGTCAAGATTATAAGTAGTTTCTTTGCTGACTGTTGTAAAATCAAGTGTAAAACTTATACATTATATATTTATGCAAAGTGAAAGCTAATTTGGTCTAACACACTGCAAAATATTATCCTTAAAACTTAACTTTTATTTCTCTAGTTGATTTCTTCTGGTTTTCAGGAAGAATTACAGAACCCATTTTTTTTTAAGATCAGTTCTCTATGTCTTTATTACAGTAATAATTTACATATTTTTCTTATTTGATAGAATTTTTTATTCTTTTTTTTCTCACCTAAAATAATATATCTCTGAGATCAAAATTTGTCATATATTAATGAAGACTAGGTTGTTTCAGAGCTTGTATGGAAACCTTGAAATGCCATTAAGGTGTTGCAGGAAGAATGTGGCTTGTTTTAATCAATGAGTGGTTCTTATTCAACTTCTACACAATGCTTTTGCAAGATATAATGGTTCTTGTTGAGGACAGTCCCTAATAGCAAGCTCTGGAAAGACGCAGTCAAAACTTAATTTCCACTGCATAGAATCAACAATTAGAACAGTATTTAGTTCCAGTTTAAACTGAAAACTTCAGTATGACAAAATTGTCTCAAAAAAGATTTTCATGCTATTCATTCCTGCCTGGCTAGCCTAGCCTGACATTCTTAATTTCAGCTTGTAACTGTTGTAATCACACTTTCATTCACCTGCAATGTGCTAATTGAGTAATGGAAATTAAGAGAGTAAACCTTGAGGCTGCCTTTTTGCACTAGTGGTGGTGGTGTGAAATGTTTGCTTTAAATTTGCAGAGACGAATTAGATACTAAATTCAAAGAAAGGGCCTGGATTTTCAGATTGAAAGCAGAGATCATCAGCTCTCATCACTTCAGAATTAGACACTAAAGTACTCTTGCAGGTAGATTTAACTTTTACTTTCTCTTTCATACAGACTGAGGCTTGGACAGCTTGTTGGCACGGAAAAGCCCAATGTAATACTTATTCCTTTATGTTTTTGAGGGAGTCTAGAGGTTATTGCTGAAAATTAAAGGTTATCGCACCTGTTGTAGAGAAAGCCCTACATAATTTGGGAGCTTATTACAACTTTTGAAGTGACTTAGGCAACATTAGGCAAATCTTTAAAAGAGTTAAAAAAAAACCCAAACAAATGAGGCCCTTAGTGACGTGGTTTAGTTATGGACTTTATATTTTATGGGGAAATACTTGAACTTGATAATCTTAAAGATCTTCTCCAACCTTGTTGATTCTGTGATTCTATGATTTAAATGTTGAAAATGTCAAGAGCTTTTGATACCAAGGCATTTTATATTTTTTTCTAAGTATAGCTCTGTATCTTTAACAATGGAAAAACCTTTAAATCTAGCCTTAAGACCCTTAAAAATACAAGCAGCTTGCACAGCAGGTAGGTGGTCTCTTTCCAAAAGCTTAATTCACTTCTGAAATTGGGTCCAAGTTTCCCAATTCACTCCTTTTTAAAATGTGATATTTTTCTTTCCTTCCAAGTGTTCCTTGTACTTATCATGCTCTATGTATAAACATAAAAATGAAGGAATTTATAGCACAGTTATAGCACAAGTCCAACTTGTTTGATTTCTAGTCGATGTATAAAAGCTGAGCAACAATTCTAACACTTTGAAGTTGGGAAATGGGGATCACATTTTATTTATCTACCTGTGCTTTTTGAAGACCAGCTATTCCATTTTATTGAAATACGTAATCTTACTATGCCAGACATCAGTGCTATGAAATGTCATCTGTACCCATTTCTTTAGACTATCAATCTCTGCACATAGCAAAACCAGTTAGCTTAAAGAGTAAAAGCAGTTAAAAGACAATGGGGAAATTGTAAATTATTTATCTGTATGTGCATATAGTCCCAGTTCTCACTCTTTCCCCAATCTGTTAATAATGATGGAAAAACATGGCTCTACACTAGGTGCAAACTCATTTTGTAAGAGGTTCCACTTCCCTCTAAGCTGGTATGAGCCTGGTGCCATACTGTTACCAGCCATGAAATAATGGTCTTGGGCTCTTTTTATCAGTGCAATTATTTATATAAATTTAACAATTGCATCAGTTATTTATACAAATGTAATGGAGATTTATATCTCTAAAGCCCCCATAATATATAGAAAGTGACTATATATTTACTTTATCAAAAGTTTGTCTACTTATTACTCTGTAGGCAGGTAAGAGCTCTTTCATACTTTGTTTTTCCTTCAAACTACCTGGGAGCGGCATAAACTTGATTTATGCAGTGTAAAGAATTAGCTACTTACCTGTAGTCAGAAGCACATCATATAAACATGTGCTTAGTGATCTCCTGATGATAGCTACAGGGCAGATCAGCTGAAATCACTAACGGTTCCAGGCAAAATACCACATGCACATAATAGGAGTAAATAAAAGTCATGCCTTATCTGCACAGAAGACTCTACTCATATTTTATAAATCTGCTTTTTGACATGTATTGCTGTAGTTAATTGCATTACGCAGATGCAAGGTTTGTGTGAATGGATAAACTGGGCCCTACATGATCCAAGTAGCATACTTTGTTAAGTCATTCATTAAGTGAATGCAAAACAAATGCCATTACAATGGGAGGAGGAGGAGTTGTTTGCATTATAACTTCATCTGGCTTTGTACCTGTTCAATTGGGAGGCTCCAACAAGCTCTTGTAAGGCATATTCGTCTCGTATTGACATCCTCCCTATCCATATGTTTTTAGACACTGCAATATGAATTATGCTTATTATGGAAATGACAGCCAAATCTATTTTGCTCCTACAAGTGATGTGCCCAGACAACCTCTGTTCTGTCAGCAAGCACTGCCAAAGTACAAATGTATATGGCAGCAGACCTCTTTCAAGTTAAAACAGAAATGCTCAAAACTGACTTCACTAATTTATCAAAACTGCTCTTGGCTCTCCCAGGATTTCTTCTGGCAGTTGTAAGACATCCTTCTCCAATGCAACTGGAAACTTTTCGGAGCTAAGTCAATATATTTATTCACAATTCATGTTAACACTGGACCTGAACACTGCAAGGTGCTGAATTTGTTGACAGGGAGGCAACCAGTACTTTCCAACAGAGGAATCATGGTCCTGCTATAATTGTTTGCTATGATTGCATTGGACTTCGTAAAATTACTCCTAGTTTTAAAAAAATGGATGAAATGCTACTAACTGAATATAGGCATTTTTTTCCTCATATTTCCAAATTACTGCAAATAAATGCACCCTTGAAGTCAGGATAGAGAAAAATGAATCCAACTCCTTCCACAGAATTTTAAGTCAAAATACTGGAAGCAGTGAGAATAGAGTCTTACTTTCTGCTTTTCCTGCAGAAGATAAGCTGTTTGGTAGTCCTCCGATACATTTAGTATTTTAGTAGGTTTGGGGCATGGCTCACCATGAAGGAGAAATTCTTTGCTCCTTTTCTTTGCCACTCATATGTATTCTTGTTTGCTTCTGAGAACTGGAGGGACCCACTCCTTCAAGCAGTAGAGAAATAATCACCCAGCAGTTCTAAGTTTTATGAGCCTGACTTGGAAAAAGAGCTGCATGCTTTATATCTCCAGGAATTATTTACTGTGTCATTTGTTAACTGAATTCACTGATAAAGCTTTTCAGCGTCATTAGACATTTATGAATGCTGCTGTCATGTTTTTTACCTTTTCTAGCTCTGCTCAGTTTACAAAAGACCCCTTTTTATAATCACTGTATTGGTTCCTTGTGTATAGCGAATCAATTAGTTAAACATATTTTCATTTTGTGTAGTGCAAGCATCCTGCTGGGTGAAGGCTGTTTCTGAAGGTGAATGGATCCTAAATTTCTTCAGCGGAGTAGCAGTGACACCTCTGATAGATGATGACACTGTAATAATGTAAAGGATATTGTAATGGAAATTTCAGTTGCTCTCTCCCTGTTTTAAAGTTTCTTGGACAACGAAGCCACTTCAGTCACTCAAAATATCAAATCCCTTTTCTTGGGGATCTTAACATCAATGGATTTTAGATACTACTGATCGTACCCAAATCCTTAGCCAGTATAAATCATTATAGGCCTTACAGATTTCAAAGATTATATTGATTTACACTAGTTAGGTGTGCAGACAAGGCCTGCAAAGCATGACCATTAGGAAAAAGCAAATTTCCTGGATTTTATTTGGCTGGGTCATGACCCAGCATCCTTTTTTTAAGTGAGGCAACTCCCCTGAAAATTACCTCTCAGAAATGTAAGCACTAGCAAAATCAGTCAGATTGGATTCTGGTAAAAGAACTCCTTCAGAGAGTGGCAAATCTCACAGATTTTTCCTCTCCTTAGGGATTTGAGGTTACATACCTAATAGCTTCATGTGGTTTGGGTATAGTTTCATGTGGTATGGTACTTTTAATATATAACAAATCATGGACCTGAGCTGAGAACAGAATATTCTTCTTTGTTTCTCAGAAAATTCAACCTTGAATTTTTTTTTTTTTTTTCATATGTTAAACTCCAAGCATGTCCCCTCTGAAATCAGTGTCAAAACTCACCTTGGCATCGAGCAAGAGCAGGGCTGAGTCAGCTGATGGCTCTGTTTTGAGCTGCTCCTGCAGGAATGCGAAGGATGAATACATACAGAGTTGTATCACTAGATTGGAGGTCCCTAAATTGGATAGGTCTGCCTCTGCGTCTGGTCGTCACTTGGCAGACATAACAGTGTTAAATTTAGCTTTGTATTGATTGTGATCTGCTGTGGGATGCTGGGCAGGGAAGAAGACCTAGAAATGGAAGATTATTATGTGTTATTGCATTTTGAGTATTGATATTATTTCAAATCATTCTCTAATCTCTACAGGAATATTTTGGGCACAGCCACAGGGGGATACTAAAAATAATAGCCTTGTTCCACCTTTTGGAGAGCCAGAAAAATGGAGTTAATTCCTTCCGTAAGCTGGGAATTGCTTAAGATCTGTCTGAACTTAACCGTTACCTAAATAACTGCATTTTAGATTAACCAAAGCCTACAAATTTGCAATAACAGATTTGGAAAGTGACTGTTGATAAGAAATGAAGAGTTGCAAATTGTCCACTTGAATGAAAATTTGAAACTGCCAAATGCCAGAGTATTTCACTTTCATTAAATAAATTATAATAATAATGAAATGTTAAATATTTCATTTAATAAAGAAGAAGTTTCCAAAGTCTAGTGAAAAACAACATGTGTTTCCATGCTTTCCAGCAACTCTACAGCTGTACATCTGCACAGAGCATTTGGTCGCAACAGTAGGCCTGCAGATGCACAGGTACACCAATAGGGTATGAATGAGGAACTAGGAGCACCTGATAGGGGAAATGAATCAGCTGAGATCGCCCAGGCTGAAAGAACCTACAAAAATGTCTTTGTAGGGGAAACAAGAATCAGCTCAGCCTTTCCCTTTTATGTTGCTTAAAAGTGTAAAATTCCCTCTTTTGTTTGTGGACCACTAGCAGATGGCAAGGCTGGGGTTAACCGCTTCAACACTGTTGCAGCACGATTAATTCAGGTGTGGATACGAAGCCTATTGCACGCATGAGAAAACAAGTAGGAATGACAACTGAAAGCCATATTGAGTGTAGAGGGACATGTGAAGTGCTTAGATGTTTCTTGTTTGCTTGGATGCATCACAAAACCTGCAATAAGTATACTAAAGATGCCAAAACACTTTGCAGTTCTTTTTGAAATAAAACATAACAAGATAAATTAAGCACAAAGGAATACCGTCTCCATTTAAAAACATCTGCTAAACCATGTTTTATGGGGTTTGTCAGACAAGTAGCCATAGATTCCAGTCAGAATCACTGTCCTTCACAGTCCCAGTTGACTACAAGGTGAGGAAGGCTAAGGCACTTGCTGCTTGATAGACACTGTACTCTTAAGCACTGTCCACTTACCTGAAATAATTTCAACTTCTCAACTCTCAGTACAAAGCAGTATGACCACGTGTGCACAATAGTTCATACAAAGCATTTAGTTCTTTTGGAGTTGGTCAGGCATGATCTGCTCTTGGTAAGTCCATGGTGATGGTTTCCACTCACCATGCCCTTCATGTCTTTGCACTTGGCTTTCAGGACATTTTGCTTCCACTGATTACCTGGAAACACAGGTTAGGATGACTATGTTGTTCCTCAGTTCCTCCTTCTTCTCCTTGTGAAAGAGACGTGTGGTGTTTGACTTATTCCAAACATCAGGAACTTCCTCTCAGTGTCACAACCTTCTGAAGATGGAAGGGAGTGACCTTGGCAGCTCCACAGCATCATTAGCACCCACAGCATCCCATCTCTACGATTCTATGATTCTATGATCTCATAAATGCCCAATTTGCTAAACTGTTCACTAAGTCTATATTACTCTATTCCATGTAGTGCCTCATTCCTGTAGTCTCTCACAGGGCTGAGAAAGATAGGAGGTGTATGTGCAGACTTCATCAGGAAAAAGCTGAGGTAGAGAAAACACTCAGTGTCTCATCCCTTTTTTGCTATCACGAGGGCCTCAGTCCCACAGTATGCTCATGTTTTTCTTTTTCTGATAATATGCTTTTCTTGTCTTTCATATTGCTTGCTAGTTTTGACTTCAGCTGAGCTCTGGCCTTCATAATTGCATCCCTGCAGGTTTGGGCGATGCCTAGGTACTCCACCTGGCTTGCTCACTCACGTTTCCTCTTGAAATAGAGTCTAGGACTTGTATAGCTAATAAAATCCATGCTGCTCACTGCAAAACTCCTTTCCCTCTTAATACCATTTGCTAGGATCAACTCCAGTCATCTCTGGCCACCCTGTAAATCAGTTTGGTTGCTGCCACCTTGTGATCACTGCCACCTTGTGACCAGCCTCTACAGAATGCCAAATTTTAACCTCTTGGCAACCTAGAAACCAGGAGGTGGAGCCAAATTAATTGTGTTCCTTATGATAAACAGAAAATGTATAATGTGTAAATAATTGATTACTAGTACAACTGTACTGAATGAATGTTTGTTTTCTCTACATGAACTGTGGATCTTTTATCCAAAGAGCTCTTCAGATGCTTGGGTAAAACAGTGCTTAGTGCTTCAGCTGTAAGGAGAAGCTGAGACTCCTAAGAATAAAATACAAAGGTGTACATCTAGCACATTTACAACTAGGATTATACAGAATGAGACTGGCAGAACATACAGCATTCACCCTCCAGATGTTAATCATAGTAATGCATTATACATAATAAGCCTTTCTTTCCTCCTAATGGTGTTCAAGAATAAATAAGGAGTCTTAAGTGCTTACAAGCTACAATAATGGAAGCCCACTGTGTTATTTCAGAAGGGATAAATAGGCTGAGATGCCCATATATGAAAGCGAGGAGAAGAAAACTTCAGAGATATAAATTAACTGAGCTTTGTGAAACATGGTTTTGAAATAAAACATTTTCACCCTCCCCCATCTTTTTACAGGGTTTTTTCACTCAGATAATGTAGATGCTTAAGGTACAATAATAACATCTTTAGAAGATTGTTAGATTATATGAAAGAAGAAATAGTAATATACATAGAGAGAGATACTGAGAAAGAGGGTATATGGTTTGAGTCAGAAATCCTCTGATCTCAAAAGAAGCAGATGATGCAGATAAAATGCAGGCTTCACTGGCACAGCTAGCAGGGAACTTTTATGTGCACATAAAGCAATTATAAAAGGTGTTTGATTTTGCATTAAAGCAGCCAATTAGTTCCTTTTTTGACTAAAAATATATTTTTCCACTTTTTGTATTTTCAGCAGACAACAAACCAAAATGAAGCTTTGTGGAAGTTACTGACTAGAAGAAGCTTTTAATGTATTTTAGCGCAGAATTTTTGGTGAGAAAAGTGCTTCCCACATGGAGACCCCTTTTCTGCTGTCTCACAAGCTACACACAGAGGTTTTCCGACAAAACTGGCAAAGATGGTGGCTTCAGAAAGATGCTTTGCTTCTGAAATCAAGTTGGACAAAGTCAGAGTCAAGACACTCTTTGCTAGGCAGCCCACATGAATGACATGTTGGTTATAGCTGTGGTGAACCCATGCTCCAGGGTTATTCCACATAGGGTTGTTTGTTGGTTTTGCAAGAGTATTTCACTTGAAAACAAAAAGGGGTCAGAAAATGCCAGCAACAAGTAACTGACCATGACACAGAACAGGGAGTGCCAGGGCTGCAATGCCTCAGAAGGTGCTGGAATCTGGTCTTTGCTGCTGTAATTGCACTGCTGTATTACACAACTCATTTTGCTTTCATGTGTTAGCTGCTTTCAGGAAGGTTTCTACAGCATAATAGCTTTCCGTAAGAAATTATTTCAAAGGGGAACTCTGAGATATAGATATACAAAAGCTGCTGATTTTAACTCATTTTCATAGCAATTGTTTCAGAATAGTCATGTTTTAAAATATTAACATTCAATTACTAAAGGATATTTACTTAGAAGTAAATACTATAACTGGTCTAATGATCCTCTCTTTCTTGTACCTTCTTGAAAATCATGCATTTCCAGACATTATTTAAACATTTTTAAATAAAAATTATTAATATTGATTAAAGATGATAGTTGAGACAAGATTAAATTGACTCATGAGGATGCAGAAAACTTGCACATAAAAGGTCTTGGAGGCTTTTCTATGAGACCTGAGGATCAAGGTTGCTATCCTGGCACGGAATGAAAGGGACGTGCCCTGTCAGAGATATGTTTGGCAGCATTTTAAGGATTTGAGAATGCTTCATTCATATTCGCAGGAGCACTGAAGTAGGTCAATCACCACATGTCGTGCTCATGGAATACACCAGTAACACTGATTTTTCAGCCTTTCAGCTATTGTGAATCTGGCCACATTCACTGAGTAAGGGAGGTGCCCCAAAGCTCACTTCAATATCCAGTATGAAAAGTGACAGATGTTGTAAGATATTGAATGAATGGGACTAGCACTAAGATTTTAAGCTTCATGTGAACATCTTCAATTGGTTTTGATAAGTTTTTCCTGAATCACGTGTAATGTTTTTGGAGGCATTTCATGTGGTTATTTTCTTGGGCAAATTCCAGAAATCAAAAGACAATAGGACACATTCTTCTGACCAGCCTTGATTATTATCAAAGGAAGAATTAATTTATTTTGAGCATAAGCTGTGCCTTTTTTACACTTTCACAGTGTATTCTTCTGATGGTAGCAGATGAGGGGAGAGCACACAAGCAATGCTTTTGGTTCATAATACAGACCTTGTCTTTTCCACGCTGAACATAAGCTGCTAAATCAAATACACCTCTTGCAAGTATCCATTTAAGAACTTTTATGTATGCTGTTAATGTGAACAACTTTGATAACTTGACACTCAGCTGTTTTTCAGAATTTCAGGTAGAAACAGCTCGGTAAAAAAGATTGGGGTGATGAATTCAGAAGGCTCTCACTGCATGCCATGCTGTTAGAAAGTGCTTCAAAAATAACTTATAGGACTCTTAAGTAAAATATACCTTAATTCTTGGCAAAAAGTGCTGCAGTTAGATGTTTACCACCATTTGGCACCTCTCTTTTCTGACTATTTTCATTTTTTTCTTTGCCAAGGATGACTCTCTAATTCCAAAAAAAAAAAAAAAAATTCTATCTTGTAGAAGCAGAAAAGATCATCTTTTTCAGATAAACAAGGAAAAACTCTGCAAAGAAACAGTGTCTGAAAAACACATTCAGAAAATGAACTCTTTACAAAGAGGAAACTCTCTGAACTCATTATAAGGATTGAAGGTGTGTTCCTTTGTAGGGAAGCAAGGTCAGTTCTCAGCCATCCAACTTGTGTTACTCTGAAGTTATGGACTTTTCTTCCTACTAAAAACAAGTGAAGAAAGATGTACAAAGGCAGATGTAGACTCTGGGAGGTTTTTCGGTGGAGGCTTGAGCTAAACAGGGTTTTGCTTATGATAATCATGGCTTTCTGTGACACAGAATAAACAACATTTTAATCAGAAGGGTTTGTATTACCACCAGTCTACTAGCCAAAAACAAGAGGAGCCTTATCTGCTGTGAAATCAATGAATTTTGGTAGCTGATATTAAGACCTGTGGGATGGACTAAGTGGGATGATGCTGGTGTTAGCTGGCTTCCCAGCTGAAGTGCCTTATGCAGCAGCTAATCACCTGCTTCTGAGAAGGAGGAGGTACGGGGAGAGTTTGTTTCTCCTATAAATTGATCCCTGATCCTTTCATTCCTCAGTATAGCTGTACTTGTTTAGTCTACTGAGGCCTCTTAGGGCTAACATGGAATGAAGTACAAAAGCATAAGGGTGTTCATAGTCACAGAAGTGATGTTAGCTGCGCTCTTTAATGGATTTGGATAAAATCTCGCTCAGCAAATAGCATGCTGAAAACAAATATTCTCTTTGTTGTCTTAGGATATGCTGTCCCCATTACTGTACTGCATTTGTTCTCAAAACAGACCCACACATGGTCACATTTTGATGTTTGAACTTTGAGCTGCTCAGTTGTCAGATACAGATGCCTCAGTGTCAGCCTTAGCACAGAAACAGATCATTGGATTTGAAATAGCAGGAGAATGTGTGGTTTCCTGGTGGGCAAGCCGTGTCGAAGCTTTCTAATTTATTCATAATTTTACTAAAATCAGAGGTTGTATGAAAAAGTAAATTAAGTAAATACCCAGCTGAAAGCAGTCTGTTTGAGCTGCTCCACACTGCGCAGCCAACTGTGAGAGGGAAAAAATACAGCCTTAGGACTGCAAAGGCTGTGAGTCCAAAAGCTCAAGGAATGACCAAATCACTCAGCACACTCTTGGGCAGTTTATAAAGATGGAAAAAATCATTAAATCCATTCCACTGCTGCTCATTAGATGCCACTACAGAAATAAATTAGTTGCACACAATGACCCAAATGGCATTCCCCTTTCTGAGACTGGGCTACACCTTGGTTTGGACTGTGCAAGAAAACAATGCAGATTTTCACCTCTTGTGATCCTGTCTATGAGCATTAGGACTTGGACACTGAGGGCTATAGCCATTGAAATAAATGACAAATATGGAATTTGATGTTTCCCTGCTGTGCATTTGGGGGCAAGCCAGATTTACCCTTCTTTCCTGTCTGGATGAGGTGAAAGGGTTGGACTTTGGTTTTGTTCTGTTTGCTGGCTGCAGCTGTGGGGCTAGTACTGGGATTTAGAAATTACTCTCTCCTAGAAGCCCGGAGTCACACTGTTCCCCCAGCCACTGTTGGGACAGCCCAGGAAGGGAGCTCTGTTAGCTTGGGGCTGTGCCTGAGGTCATAGCCTCACAGCCAGCTGTCTCCTGGAAATCTTGACCCGTGTGTTTGCTCCCCTGGTTGGCAAACAGATTTGGGGAGGGATAGAAGAAGAGCACACTCATTCAACAGGTGTGCCTTTGGCCTACCAGGGTGCAGACTGAAAAGGCATAATGATGTAAATAGGGGGTTTAATATTTCACCAAAATGTCAAAGCTGAAAATGCCTGCTGGAGCAACGGAAATGCCTCTGTGTAAGCTGAAGTGAAACGACAAACCACTGCAAAAATCTTATAGCATTAATACCAATATTCACTGTAGATATGGTTAGTGATATGCAGGCAGCAGGTTTTTAGTTCTGTGGCATTTTGCTGACTTTACAGTAAAATGGTCCTCCTTTCTCAGATTTTAATGTGCTATGTCAAGACTAAATTATATAGTGGATGCCTGGGACTTTCTGTCTTGTGGTCTGATTCTGTAACAAATTTCACCCTCCTTTTCCTGAGAGAGGGTAATTAATGGAGTGTACTATGATTTCCATATGAGATAATCTTCAGAGAACTTTTTTAGTTGTGTATATATAGCACTGTGAATCATTTGACTTTAAAAAAGTCTGCATTGTGCAAAGCTTAAGCAGTACTGATGATCCATTTTTTCTGCAGAAGACCTCTTTAATGTATTCAGGTTTCCGTTTCTTACTGAGATGTGTGTTTTTATTTGCATTTACCTAGCTTTACCTTTCCTATAGACAGGAGTAGGATCAGGTTAGCTAACTCTTTAGGTAATTTACTGTTAAGTGCATGCTTCAGTTTCAGAGTGCAGATCAGTAAAGGCAGATACCCATATAGCAACCATCTTATTGTTACACTGCAGAAAATCTGATGATTCTTATCTTAGCAAACTGAATTGATGCACACTAGTCCTGAAGCTTTGTATTTATTTATTTAGCTGAAAGACAGCATGTAGACTAGATCTAAGAAAGGGGGAACAATGAAAACAAAGAATGGGAATTCTCTGCAGCCTTTTTGTCTTTGTTCACCTGCAGCAACAAAATTTGCCTATCAGTGTATGTGTAAAATAATCATTTGTCAGAGGTAAACTTACTGTACACCACTATTCTGTGTTTAAAAGATCCCTAGTGTACTATGAACTCTATAGTGTTCATAAGAAGTCATCCTCAAGAGTCAAATATTCTTTCTTCTTCAATTACTGTATTTTTCCACAGTCTCTAAGGATGTGCTATTAAACACTCGGTGTCAAAGCACGCTACACTGTATTTGTATGATGTATGATATATTCATTAAGTCACTTATACTTTTTTAAAAAAAATTGTTTTATTTCTGGTTGCATGCATGTATGATTACTATGGACTCCAAGAAAATAAGAGACCCCTAAAAGCCAGGCAGTCAGTAGGCAGTGTGATTTAGAGGATACTGTGCTTTAGTCCATGAAACCCTGTGGTCATTTTTGCTTGGACATTGCATAAAGTGTGCCTGCCAGATTCAATATATATAATCCAGTACCAAGTGGCTGAAATTAGGGTTTTACTGTTTGATCTTTCAGGCAAGTAAGCAAATTGTCACTTTCATTTCTCAATAATTGCTGGTATAACAGATCTGGCTGTTATTTTTTCCAGTCTACACTACTAACTGAGGTATAGAAGGAGTCTGATCAAAGGTAATTAACAATTCTGAACAAGATTTCATTGGGGTATTGGATCACATTTCCTGTACACATGTCAAGAGGCGTATATCTGAAGAAATGACAAGGCTGGTTAAAGAAATGCAGCTTCCAGAGGAAGTTATTTTCTTGTAGGTGTAATATGCTAAAAGGCTGAGATTACAGAACTATTTCTGAAGGAGCAGCATGCTCTTACACATTGCTAAGTGCCCCCAAGCTGACATCATCATTAGTTATTTATAGCACACTAATATCTGATGATCCTAGTCAGAAGAGAGGCCTTCTGATATCATCCTCAGTCCAAACTGGAGGAATGTCCTCGATCCCAAAAAGCTCACAATGTCATTTAATATCATTGGTGCTGAAGGCAATCAGAACATCTGATGTGGGGCTTCAAATTCATACAAAGAAAAGATTTTGCATCTCAGAGAAACCTTTCTTGATGGATAGATTAATAATCCTTAATGAAATATTTTAATTAATTTGGCTGACATAGGCAAGTAATATGAATGGAATGGAATGTGAATCAAAATGATCTTATACCACCCTTCTTCAAACTAGCATAAATTCAAACATAATAAGAGCAAAATTTCTCTTATTTTTTTTAATAGTGTATTTCATTATATTAGAGTATATATGGACACATAGTAAAGAAAAGAAGTAAGAAAGACACAGGAACACATATATTTGTGTGTTGTAATTTCTGTCAAGTGACTGACGGTAGAGTGAGCAATTTGAGAACTCAGAGTAGTGGCTGGGCTTAAAATTGTAGGTTGTGCTAAAACATTTTTGAAGGTTGCTCATTTTATGCAGCATTTAAGTCAATACAGCTGCAGTGTCTGCCTTGCAAGAAATCCCTCCTTTCTTACCAGAGAGTGAAGAACTTCAGTTTTTCTATTTTTTAGAAAGCACTTTTTTAAATCTTACTAATCTGTATTCTGCAAACCCACCACTAATGGCAGGTTTGTTGGAGTGTAAACCACTCTCTGCCTTGGGCTGTCTGGTTTGCTCAAGTTACCCTCGAACAGAAATGGCTATAGTTTTGGCAATATCAGTCCTTCTTTACTATAGGGAATACATCACTATTTATCAGTGAGCATTTCCAAATGCAAATGACCCTCCAAATTAGGGATGTCCTGCCTCTTAGAACGACTAGTAAATGACCACCTGCATGTGTTTGTATTCAAAGCTGGTCTACTCACCCCATATGCATCTCCTCCAGTGTTTTATTCGACAATCTGTTTCAGCTTTGCGATGGAGCTAGAAAATTATGTATTGCTCATTTTGTCAAAGTCATCATTGATGACAATTCCGGCATCAAGAGGCTCATTTTGTTCTGCAGATGTTTTTTTCAAATAGAAGATAAATTGTGTTTTTTCAATCCTTTTCTTTTCCTTTCTTCTTTCCTTTCTTTCTAAGCACAGCGATACATGCTGTGCTGCTAGGAATAGGAGTAGGAACACATGAAAAATAAATTAATACAAAAAATATTGAACCTTAAGTGGAAATCCACTGCAAGCCTACAGAACCCATTAGTATGTTATATTTAGCACCAGCATAATGGACAGGAAAAAATACCGAGTTGTTTATATAAAGGGAATGGTCTCATTCATATTGGATAACATCCCAAATTCCAAACCATGATTTACAGTCGCTGGCCAGTCCACAGCTATTTTGTGACACAGGATTTCCCAAGCTTCTAGGATGGCATCTTCAGATGAAATGAACAAGTGACCTCAGAGGTAAGGTGCTGCAAGAAGGTCTTTTTACATTCTGTAAAAGTGCAGCTTGTCCAAGGGCTATAGTTTACAATGTGAAATGAGCACTCTTCGCAACCAGTCTCTTTAAGTCAGCAGTTATTGTTTTTAATTTCAGAGCATCACATTCACCTTAAATTTAGGTTTTCAAGAGTCTGTAGTTTCCATTGACAAATGAGGTGATCATATTTTCCAAGAAAATACACCTTGCCATGCTTTTACAATTTTTTAGTGGAAACTCTGAAATTCCTTGAACCTAATTGGAAGACACTTGTCCTCTACAGAATGTCATCACTTTTTCTGGTGGTCAACTTCCTCAAACATTTTAGAGATATATTGTCATCCTTTTGAAAAGAAGTCATGGTATTTCTCCTCTGTAATTGGAAATGAGATGTCATGAGATTTTCAAGGGTTCAGTGTATCAAGAAAACTAAACTTAAAACGACTGGTTAAGTCCCACAGAAAAAGATAGATATGCAGCTCATGTACTGCAGCTCCCTTGAGGTAGTTGATCAGAAAGGCATATAGACAAGCTGATCAATTGTGCAGGGGTGGGGTTAGAAAAATTAAAGCCTATTCAGAGCTGAATCTGGCAAGGGATAGGAAGGACAACAGTAAAGGAGCAACCCAGGTCCCTGAGACCAGAGAGAATGTCTGGAGCAAGGAAAACAACATTACTGGAGGAGGATCAGTTTAGGGAACATTTAAACAAACTGTACACACACACATCCATGGGTCCTGATGGGTCCAGAGAAATGCAGGAAAAAAATCTGTTTGTTGTAGGGGGTGATCTAACACTGGAAGAAGTTGCCCAGAAAGGCTGTGGAGTCTACATTCTTGGAGGCTTTAAAAACTCAAATAAGCACAGACCTGATACACATGCTCCACTTGATCGTGGTCTGAGCAGGGAGCTGAACTAAATGATATCCAGGCATGCCTTCCCACCTCAAACATTTTGTGATCCTGTGTGATTCTGGATGAGGCTGTGAGACAGAAATAGCTGTGATTTATGCAACACCTAAATTC
The DNA here is from genome assembly GCA_032466535.1 of Forpus xanthops. Classification (NCBI taxonomy): domain Eukaryota; kingdom Metazoa; phylum Chordata; class Aves; order Psittaciformes; family Psittacidae; genus Forpus; species Forpus xanthops. The sequence goes on from JASSUY010023263.1 coordinate 24,331, forward strand.
CTTCATTACTGCTGGAATTGTATTAATTTTTAGCAATACAGCATTTCAAATACAAGTGACACTCCACAGAAAATACGTTTTAGCCAAAGGCACAATTTACCAATAAACCCCACATGTCAGACAGATGTTTTTTGTTTTTTTTTTCTTTTTTTTTTTTTTAGCCAGATTAAATATTGAAAACTTCTGGAAAGCATAACCATTTCATTTAAGATCTTTATTTCCACTTTTTTTTGAAAATCTGTCTTAAAGAAACCCCTTAAGCAGCAATATAATCTGGTAATTTAGGTTCACACAGGATATTTCAATAATCAAAGCATTCTGGTAAAAACTGTCATCATCTAAACTTGTGACAGCTACAGAATAGCAGACCCATGCAAATGCATCTGATATGAGAAGGCATTACTTTCAATTGCTCTTAATTGGGGATAATTTGAATCTGTTTTTCAAAGCTAGGAAACTTTGTGTGAAAAATATCCACTGCACAACATTGTATACAATTCTGCTATCAGCTTTTAGACATCTCTGGTGCTTGCTGTTGAAGCTTCAGTGTTATAACTCAGATGAATACCGTGAGAAAATGGTCAATATGCAGTTAGTATATTTTCTATCAGAACAGCCTTACAGGACAGAGAACACGAGAATTTTGACCTCATAGCAATTCAGAAGTGAGAGCCAGACTACCTCTATGCCAGTTTAAGAACAGAGGCTAAAAAGAATCTGTGATGAAATATTAGACAACTTGTAAGAAATTCACAAAACCAGATGCTCATGAATGTCCTTTTGGAAGGACGGTCTATTTGCCTCTGAAGAGCTCTGTAACTAATTTGTTGAAGACACCAGATAATGTCACACATAAAAGTAGCCCTGTCACATTTTCAGACTGTTCAGAACCAGAATGCTATGAAGCTATTATGGAACAAGCAAAGACTCTATGATATCGTGGTCAAACGCGACAAATAATAGTTTTGAAACCTCTTAGAATAGCAGCCCAAGTGACCAAAAAATTAACCAATCAATAAAAAGAGAATGCAAACCTATGGAGTTCCCACAGGACTGTTAAGAAGAGCAGAGATAGGCCTTTTCACCGTAAACCAAGCAACTTGTTAACACTGAAAACTCTATAGACTCTTGGAATCAGAAAAGCTGCTGGAAATCACTGCAGTGACCACCTCAAGTAATTGGCATCTCACCATTCCAACTAGCTGGCCTTAAGTAATGGAACTTAGATGACTTTTCATGAGTTGGTAGAATATGCCAAAGAATATGAGTTTTTCCGTATCACATCATTATATTACTGTTAGACAAATGGCAAAGTCTGAGTAAGTCACTGTTGACATTACTAAGATTTCAATAAAGAAAGTTGAAGAAACAAAGAAAATATTCTTTAATAGAGGAGCAATTCCATACAATCTTAATTTCCGTAACACCCAAGTATTTTTGAATATTCAACACATCAAGTACTAAATCATGAACTGGCTGGAAAAAAAAAAAAAAAGCCTGGACAAAAACCGAGACCCCTTTACCCAAACCAACCTCATTAGTGCAAAAAAGCCAAATATCCTCAAACATTGCTTCATTACAACATGTATATATGAAAACATGTAACCTGTGCTGAACTAATGTGTGTTACTCAGATAATACAGATAGATATTTCACCAAACACAATAATACATTTAGTATGAGCACAAAACAACAAATATGGGCATAGAAGATGATGAAATACTTTTTCATGGAGATCCTATGAAGAAAAATTGAAAAGAACAAAGTTTGACAAGCATCTGAGTTATATGGGAATACCTAATGAAAACAACTCATCTCCAAAAGAAATCAAATGCAAAGCAGACTTCTCAGGTTGGAGTGTCGGTAGAATCCTTTTTTTCCTACAGAAGCTATGAAGTATACTTACTTCATCTAAATATTCAAGGGAGAAATAGCACTTTATTTCCCAATCATTTGCTTAGCAAGGCATGATAAAATCAAAATACATTGCTAAAACTTGGCCTTCTATGCTGGCTTTTATCTATAGATTTAAAAAAAATTACTTTAGTTTTATGTGAGTCTCTGTAAAGGTTTAGCCAGAAAGAGATAAAAAATTCAAATAAGGGTTTAATAAGCTTTCACCAGATTGTTATAGAGAGATGGAAACCTGAAAGTGTGAAAATAACTAGAAAATAACAAGCTACAAACTTGTCAGCAAATACAACCCTCCAAAAGATCTGAGATATGAAAATTATTAAAAAACTCATTTCAGTTAAGTTTTATTTCAATAATTTTCTCTCTATTTGGAAACCAGTTAAGTTTTATTAATCTCCTAGGGCCCTTTGTCATTTTTGTGTGTGGCTCTCTTTTTATTCCCTTTCTTTACAGTGTATTTTACATACTGATTTTCAGGCACGGTTTACTGTTTTCTGCAAAGAGCAGAACTCTTGGAACCAGCAGCGAGAGTTATTGTTAGCACACAAATAGACTAAGACAAATCGCAAAGTCCCTGGCAATCCAGGGACTATATAATGTTGACTAGCTCCAGCAACACCAGCAGAAATGTCATAAGCCAGTGCTTAGATTTCAGCAAGCTCATTCCATCTAGTTCTTTCCACCTGAGAATGGGCTAAACCTGACCTTATCACATCCATAAGCACTCCACTCCTCTCGACCTGTAAGGAATGTTTGGGTGGTTAGTGTTGAGTCATTTCTCTGCAAACACTCCACAGATTCCTGGCTGGGGTGGTGGTGGGCTGAGCACCTCCAAACACTTCAGACTACATCTGAAGCATTTGCTTGTGGGGCACTCAGCGCTGGTGGCTCAGGCTTTAGATGGGACACCGCTGTGCGGCTGAAAAATATCTCTGGAGGTTGTTTAATGTGCAGTGCAAAAGTGTTACTGAGTAAGAGGGGTTACATGAGCAGCTATTTCAGATGCTTCACATTCCTCCTCGACTCTGCTGTCAAAATTTACAAGTGGAGACAAGCTCTTATACATGAGACATAAAAAGTAACAGAGGGGCTACTGCTATGGAGAGCTCAGTATTTCCAAGAGTGAAACATGCTCAGCACCGGAAGTATGGGGAACAAACTCACCTTCTTGCTTTTCTGAATAGCTGCAAATAGGAATTAAGTGTAAAAGTGATTTGGTTTTATCTTGGTATTAATCTGATTGGCTAAGATCAAGGCTCAGCATAAGTTTTTTCCAGCCCGACCCAGGTTGTGTTGCAGTGTATCTGGCTACTCTTCCTGTGGAACGAGCCTGGAAATTCTGCAACAGCTTCCTGTATGTTTAAGAAAGGTATTTCCTAAATGAAGTATGTGCATGACTAATAACACCTGGACAGAGGCCCCGTTTTATTTATTTTACTATGAAACTTAATTCGCTATATGTTTTTCCCACTTTTTTAGTCTTGGTCTTTAGTATGCTATAGATTCCCATTCTGCTAACTATTGCATTATAGATGCTGTAGATAAAAGGGAACTGGTGGATCTGGCATACTCAGGCATTTGGGAGAAGTTAAGATTGGGGCTTAATTGCATTAGAGAGCTTATTCATTCAAAATGATCAGCAGTGAAATAGTTAATGAGACTGAAGTGTAAGCTATCTGTAAGGTTTCAGAGTTAACATTGATTGGGATGAACAGAACAGTTCACACCTCTCAGAACTAATCTCTCTGCCTGAAAGTTTTGTTCACTGTTCTGGAAGGTCACTTAATTACCATGAGAAGTACAGACACAATCATATGATGAAGGTTAAACTCCAGGATGCTACTCTGAGGCAAGGATTGGAAAATCAAAGCAGATCAGCAGCACGCAGACATGAAATACGTGATCTATGTTTGTAGCTGTTTAGACCAACTCTCATTCTTCAAAATAGACAGTGGGACTCTCATCACCAAATATTGTTTGAGTTGTGAGGACAGGTCTTTTGTATTTAATATGTTCCATTTACTTTTTTTTTTTTTTTATATGAGATGAGTTACTGAGGATTATTACCCACTCTAAATACCGGGAGGAAAGTAGCCTGTTCTAGTGAATGACATCGTGTTAAAAAGTGAGTGAAGTTATAGTGACATTAAACATGGTTTAGCAGCCTGAGTAGACAAAAATGTCTTTGGCATAAACAAAATTCCTTTGATTTTGTGTCAGTTAGTTACAGTCAGTAGGAACAGGAGTATAAGTACACTAAAAAAGATATCCTGTGTCACTACACCTATTCTGTTAAGCAGCCAGACAGCATTAATCCTTTTTCAGATGCCCTAAAGGCAAACTAGACTGTTGACATAATGCAGCAGTTCTTCAGTTGTATTGGCAATTAAGTTTTGCAACGCTCTGTAATGGTACTTGTCTCTTCCACACCATCAGTATTGATGCATGAACACTAATATGTTAATATGGCCAAGCAGCCCACAACTCCCCGACATAGACACCTGAAAAATGCACTGAAATGAAGAGAACAACATTTAAACAATACTCCTGTGAGTCCAGAACCAAGGAAATCTGTTTTCCAGTCAGGTTTTGCCTTAATTATATGTTTTAAAAAAAATCTTTAGAATTTATAAACTGTATCTCTCATGTAGATTTGTTGGTGTCTAAGGCATGTAAAGGATATGCATGCTCACATGGCAATTTTTCTTCCTCATGTGGGGAACATTTGCATAGGGTTTTTTTCTTTGTGTGGTTGTATAATTTCATAAAGCTTACAGGTTAATTATTTCATTAATTATACCATAAATATATTAATTAATTATTAATGGAATGCAGATTTAATTATTTTAGAGAATAAGGTAAAGTACCCTTCAGTCAAATTTGTCTGAAATCAACTAATGAAGTCAGAAGTTTTCAGCAGGGAGGTAGGAACTGATAGACAAATATGCACACACTGTGACCTCCTTAGGAATAAGTCTCCTCTCATCTCAGTTTATAGAATCTGGAGTTATAAAAGAGATCTCTACTATCTCCACTCTGGTATTTGTGTTTTGATAGTACTGAATCTTTTTGGCCAAATAGCTCTGTATTACTCATCTCCAGATTAAGACAACTATATTTGGAGTAGTATTAGAGGCAAATTTACTCGTCAGCATCTGCTTGTGGTAGATGTCGTGGTACTGGGAAGAAAATCTTAAAGCAGTTGACGTGAGGAATTGTGGAACTATCACAGAGAAGTCCTACCAGAAGCACTGGTCATGTTTGCAGCATCTCTGTGGAAATGACTTATCATGGGGAGGCAAAAAAGCTTTAAAACATGAAGGCCTCTCATGTTTCAGCTCAGCAGGCAGTACATGAGACATGTAGGCAACAGTCAGGCCACTGCTTCTTACAGCAAGAAATTGTCTGGTTTGCAGGCAAACATTGGTTAAAAACAAACAAAAGAAGCAGCATGAAAGCAGCACTAGAAATGTCCTCTCACAAAATTAGTTCCTTCTACAAAAACCCTTGTGTGAGAATGGAAATACTGGATATGAGAACTGAGACTTTACCTAGAGGTAAGCATGTTGGAATAGCACTTTCTCACTGGTAAAATACATTAAAGTGAATCAGTGGCAAATTCTGGTAGCTAAAATATTTCCGATATAGAGTGATATTGTACAGCGAATTGTTTTTTCACCTGAATATGAGAAATCTTAAGGAAGACAAATATTTATATAGCAGAGCTGGGGGCTGTGGTTCTGCTCCTGAGCTACTCCTGACTCTGAAGAAAACACAGATCTTCCTATTGCAGGCTGTGTCCTTGGGAGACAGCAGTGGGAGAATGAGCTGTGAATCCAAGAGGACTTGCTCCAAAGTGCATAGACTATTAAAATGCCTAGCATCAAAACAGTGACAGGTGGTTGCACAGAACAAGCATATAGGTTTGAATAAACTCAAAAGAAAAAAAGAGAAAGGATACAATGTGCAAAGGTCCACAAGCAGCATAAATTGTCTGCAAAGTAACTCAAAATACACAAATAAAAATGCTCAGCCTTACAAGCAGTCATTCAAGAGAAATGGGGGAGAAAAGGTTATGTCCTAATCTCACCATTACAGAAGAAAGCTAAAATGGCAGTACATGCTGTGACTGAGAACAATGATTTCCAATACAGTGAAGGCTGCCTGCAAAGTGACTTTGGCTAATTCAAAGATATGTGCTGATTTAAGTATACATATACATCGCAGAAGAAGGTTGCCAGCTGGAAGCCGCCATATTCTTTGGGTTACTAAATAAGCACCAGCCTTTTGCTGTCTGGTAGTCTGGCTGATTTGTGGCTGCAGAATAGCTCCAGCGCCGCAAGCAAGTGCTAACATCAGACTTCAGAAATGTGGCAAAAGACTGATGGTATTTAGCAAAAGCTTCCTAAGGCCACTGGACACATTCAGGCTGTCAGTAAGAAAACTCCTGAAACTGGGAATATTGTTGCTTAGAGTATGTAACTGCTGACACAAGGGGATACCAGTGGCTGCCAAGCAACAGGGTAGACAAGATTATAGAGATCATCACAGGACACACTTGAAACATCCAGAGAACACCAGATCATTCATTTTGGGGTCTGTGAAGAATTTAAACCTAAGCACACATTTCAAGGACTGGACACTGTAAGCAAAATCAAAGTAGAAATGCCTCACTATTTGCAGCTGTGGGAGCTACTGAAATGCAAAGTACCATTAACTGGGATGAAGTCATAAGAACTGACAAGGCTGCAAACTAGAGGCATTATTTTGTTCATTGAAACTAGCACAGAGTGAATCAACAGCTGAAAAGTAGCTACAAAGTCTTCAGGTAAACCAAGGATCTGCTCTGGGCCAAAATCACAGAGCAGAGTGCTTGGAAGAAGTCAGTATCCATTCCCACTTACTGGAGACATGCTGCTGTGATTTATCCATGGTTAAACTGTTTGTGATGTCAAGAACAGATTCTGGCATGCTAAGCTAGTGAGCCATCTAGCTTTTTGACAATCTGTACCATAGCTATTGGCAGCTGGTTTTGAGCATATAGGCATTGAGTGAGGCGTGACATGGACTGAAAAAGGACTTCTAGATGTAAAGAGTATAGCTTATGACATTATTGTCATAGAAGAAGGGGTTGTTGAGGTAATTCGGGTCCATGGAGTCAAACTGAAGCAACTTCTTAACAAATGCTGACAACAGATTAAACTACACAAACTTAAGTGAGAAGAGCTGAGTTTGTCTTTTGTCATGTTCTCTGATGTTCTTTTTCAGAAGTGTGAGAAATGTGTGTCGTGGTTTAAGCTGTAAATCATGCAGTTTGCTCACTCACTCCCCCCTCTTTCTTCCCCCTGCTCCCAGGGGGATGGGAAGGAGAACTGAAAGAATGCAACTCCCACAGGTTGACATAAGAACAGTTTAGTAACTAAGGTATAATGCAAAACAGCTACTGTTACCACCAATAATAACAATGACAAGAGAAATATAAGGGAAAAGAATACAATTGCTCACCACTGATATCCAGCCCGGCCAAGCAGTGCACCCCCATCACCCTTCCGGATCTCTCTGCCCTATGTTTGTCCATCCTGGGCATGGTGTGCTGTGGTATGGAATACCTCTTTGGCTAGTTTGGGTCAGGTGTCCTGTCTCTGCTTCCTTTCAGCTTCCCCTCCTTCCTGGCAGCGCATGAGAGTCAGAAAGTCCTTGGTCAGACCAAAACTTTCTAAGCAGCAACTGAAACTTTGGTGTTATCAGTGCTATTCCCAGACTGAAAGTCAAAAGCTCAGCACTGCACCAGGTACTGGTGAACCCAGGACACTGCAAAAACATAAGAAAATGCCCAGGCTGGCAGATCTGTGTAATTTTTACACAGGTAAGTTACAAGAAGAAATTGTGTAATTTTCAGTCTGTTTTCACATTCTGTGCATGCCCTTTAAATACTTCTGAACCTGTAAGACAGACACAGTAATGCAGCATGGGACTTGTAGGAGAACATAAAATAGCTATGTAAAAGAATAAATAAAATTACAAGCAAACACCAGCTTTAAGGTGCTAAGGAATTTATGCAACAGCTGGAGTTTTTTGGGGAGTGAGCAGAACTGTTTGAGGGGACTCAAACCATGACAGTTCTTTTTTGGCACCCAACGTGGGGCCTGAAGGGTTGAGATAACACCAGGATTAATGGTTAGTCGTCACAATGTTGATTTATTTGCTCTCAGAGTTGTGGCTCTGGTTCTCACAGGCTCAGCATATGATACTTATCTTGGAGCTGGCAATTTTTATCACACCATTTTTCCAACCTGGGTTTTGGATGAAGATTTTTGCTTCATTGTACCTTATTGCAAGGGCTTGTGATACGGACAGGCTCCAGCAGCAGGAGGAGGTGGACTTGTAC